>MU226350.1:1506613-1537747 GCA_018584345.1 Thuja plicata
CCCTCTCTACTTATGAAAAAGAAATGATGGCTATTTTGCATGCTGTACAGAAGTGGCGGCCATACCTCCTAGGGAGTCATTTTTGCATCAAAACTGATCACCAAAGTCTGAAATACTTTCTGGAACAACGGGTATCCTCCCCTACACAACAGAAATGGGTCAGCAAACTCATGGGGTATGATTATGAGATCACCTACAAGAAGGGTAAGGAAAATATTGTGGCAGATGCTCTTTCTCGCACATTTGATGATCAAGCTTCCCTTTCAGCTATTTCTATGCCCATTCCCAATTGGTTAGCATCTGTTCATTAGGGCTATGTCAGTGACTCTTCTTTATCTCAAATCATTAACCAGCTGGCCAATAATCCTTCTGCTATTCATTTTGCATTCTGCTATTGTTCTATATTCTGTGATTTCGTGCATTCTCACCATACTGCTGTAAGGAGGTTCCTCACAAAGATCTAGGAGACATAGGAAGTTCTGTCAATGACGGTGTCATGTCTAGCTTGTATTCCCCCATACTAGTTTATTTAAGTTTTAGTGTCTTTCCAAAGCTTCTCATCACCATGTCTTTAGAATTTTCAGGTATGGATTCTTTTGGGACTTCCTTATTATGAGGAACCATACTATCTTCTTTGACATTGTTGCAAGTATAGCTTGAAATTGTAGGAATTGTTACTTCCACCCCATTATGTGGGAATTTGATGCATTGGTGGTAGGTAGATGGCATTGCTTGCATTTCATGTATCCAAGGTCTCCCTAGTAAAATGTTATATTCCAATGGTAGATCGAGAACTTGGAAGATCACATTTCATTCAATTAGTCCTATTCTGATTGGTAGAAGAATGATTCCTTTGGATGATCTTTTAGTAAAATTTTATAGGCCAATGGTAGATCACATTTCGTTCAATTGGTCCTATTCTTATTGGTAGAACAATAAGTCCTTTAGATGATCTTTCTTCTTCATTGTAAGCTTTGATAGTTATCTTACTTCTTGAATCAATGGTTTATTTTGAAAGACCCAACTTCTTTATTAGATTGAGAGTGCATATGTTCAACCCTGTGCCTCCATCTACCAATATACATCTGACACAGGATTTTTGAATCAAGACTTGAATATGTAGGGGTTGGTTATGTAGATGAGTCAAGGACTTGTCATCTTCTTTTGAAAAAGAGAGGTAATGGGGAGCTGAGATATGATTTACCATTTCCTGGAACTTGTCTACATCAATATCTTTTGGAACATTTGCAGAATGTAGGGCTTGTTAAAGAACTTCCCTATGTACTGAAGAGATTCTTAGTAACTCAAATATATAAATTTGAGCTAAGGTCCTTTGCAGTTGATCTACCAAGCTATATTTTTTAGATGGGACAGTAACTGTTTGTCTTATTGCTACTGGTTTGGGAATTGTGACAATAGGAACTTTTGAGGATGTCGCTTGCTTGGATGAGGAGTTATCTCCTTTGATCGTGACTTGTTCTTGGCTTCGAGTCACAATGTTTGATTGTGTTGATGTGTCTTTAACACCTTTAATTGTGATCACATTGATTGATTCACTTTTAATGTCAAACATGTTGATCACATTGTCGTTATTGGAGTAGGTGTAATTCTATTTGTTTCCTTTTCCTTTAGAAGCTTCCTCTTTTTCGTAGTTCAGGAATGGTTTTTTAAAAGTTGTATGATCCTCGTTAGTGGTATGCCCTTCCACTTTTATTTTTCCTCCTTCAATAAGGTCTTGTATAACATGTTTAAGCTTAAGACAATCATTAGTCTCATGTCCTTTGTTTTTATGAAAGATACAATAAGCATTTTCATTCCACCATGTTGGTTTAAATTACGGTTCCCATGGTTTCTAATCGGGTATCGTGATGACTTTGTTATCCAAGAGTGTCTTTAAAATTATCTCAAGAGGTTCTCCCATTGAGTAAATTTTCTTTGAGGTCTAGTCCATGGTTTACTCTTGTTGTTCTCATTGTTTTTTCTTGGTATTATAGGTTTTACCTTAGCTTCTTTGTTCGATTGTAAGCTATTTGTTAGATTGAATACTGTTGGTTTAGGATTAGCTTTGGATGCGTCTACCACACCATCATTAACAAAATTATTTTTCTATTTCCACCACTTAGGATTGTTTTTGTAGTTGGTAGATTTGTTATCACTTTGGAGTGTGATTTATCCTTTCTTAACCATGACATCTTCAACATGGATGACATTCTTGATCATTCTATCAAAGCTTGGTGAATCTTGCATTTGCAATGCATAGTTCATTTTGGGTACCAAGTTGTTAATAAATATTTCCATCTTTTCTAATTCAGGTATTTCTCTTGAGTCCCTAGAAATATTTTCCTCCACCTTTGTAAAAAGTGTGTAAACAATTCACCGTTTCATTACTTTGTGTTACATAGATCCATCATGGTTACGTTATGTTGTATATTATAGGAGTAATGTTGAACAAAATGTTGGATTAACTCCTCATAATATTTCATACTTGGTATGAGTTTGGAGAACCACTCCATAGCATTTCTACCTAGACTTCCCAGAAATTGCCTCATTAGATATGTAGGTTCATGCATGTACTCAATGCTTAGAGCACAAAACTCTCTCACATGGTCATGTGGAACAGTTTATCCCATGTACTTGTCATATTTGGGTCTTGCCATGTTGGGAGGAAATGGAACCGTGTTAATACTCTTGTCAAAAGGAAATGGACCTATGTGGTCCAAAGAGTATTTTTTTGTTGGTTTGACCTTTTCTTGCTTGAGTGTTGCAAGTTCGGATTGCATTAAGGTCAATTATTTGGTGAGAATAGAAATAGGTGTTGGTACCTCTTTCTCCTTTAGTCTCTCAACATCATAATATTTAGGGAGTTTGACTCCAAGAGATGCTAGATGTAAGAAGTATTTCTCCTTGTCTTCACCAATGATCTTTTCCAATGTTCTTTGGAATTTTCTACTTTGTTTGAGTCTATTGTACTCTTCCTCATGTACATCTTCATTACTATCCAAGTCAGAAAAAGGATGGTTGATATGTTTTTCTTCCTTGATACTACTGTCCTGATCTTTTTGGTTTTGTTCATTGTTGTAGTCTTCAAAAGCTCTACTCCATCCTTGATGAGGAGCATCCATTACGGGTGAGTCTTGATCAAATAAGGGATTACGAGATGTCTCTCCTTGTTGAAATTCTAGTAATCTAGGAGGTACCTCTGATTTGTTAGCAAGATACTTGTTATGTCTCATTTTAACCATGAAAGCTGGATCTCAACTTTTCCAAAGGTTTTCCAATAGTGTCAAATATGATCTCAAATTGTCCAAGTAAGTGTGTCCAAGTAGAATTTTGTCTGTGTTTGTTGGAAGTGAATGACTCCAGTGTTAGAGGGTTAGAATGCCCTGATAGTGAGCTGGGAATCAAGATGTTTTGATAAGTGAGTAGACCACACATTTTGAGACCAATTGTGAAAATCCAAAATGACATGCAAGGTAGACTCCTAAGAAAGTTGTGAAAAAATGATAGGCAAACCAACAAGATAAACATGACCAGACTAAAGAGCCAAAAGGGTATCCAAAAGTACTCAATTTATCTAAGAAATGCGTGTGTAAGTTCCCACTATCCTAGATGTGACTCCCTAAATGTGAGTTTTTAATTTCCATATGCGAGCTTATGCTAAATTAGATGCCATCTTTTTTTTAAGAATGCGAGAAACTTTCCTGTGTTAGAATAACTGAGAGGCGGGCGGAGGGGGGGGGGGGGGGGGGGGGTGAATCAGTGGCCTAAAAAATATTCCAACAAATTAACCCAAAAATCTTATTACCACTATTATAAGCCTCTAGTTATCTTCAGTCCTATAAGATGTATGCCTTTAGATTATCTTCTCAAATAACTACTGCTTGGAATTCACTATAAAATCTTATTCTTAATCTTTATCGATTAGATGTCTATCATTTACCAAAATACAGTAAATAACTTAGTGTATAACGATCAATCCTATTTTAGTAATGTGTAAAGAAAAACATGAAAGTAATGACTCATAAGCACATTTGACACATGGATTTTTAATGTGGAAACCCTGTTAAGGGAAAAACCACTTGGGACCGGTAACCAAATTTTTTCACTCTTATAAAGTGAGCTCGGTGAAGAGCCAACCTTGTTAAAGGTTACAAATACACTGTTAAGTGTGACCTTGTGAGAGGATTATCACTAATAGTTAATCACTTGATATCTGGAATTTCACTATGCTATCTTCATGAATTAACCTTTTGATACTCCTTGGGATGTATTTCAATATATAAAGGATTGTTAGATCCTTCTTGGTTAAGAGAATTTTCAAATCAATGGTTAAACTGAAACAATATATGACCTGTTCATATAAACAACTATATTTTATAGATGTTTAGATCTATTGTAAGCTCATAATACCTTTCTGATCAATGTTTCCTTTCAATACCTTTTCTCTACTTTTTTCTCGGTGATGTTGTGCTTCTTTGTTGCTTGGTGTCTGCAAAAATATTTAGCTTTGTCCTCTAGCTTGATTGATCAGGACTATATGAAGTTGTTATTCACTAGTATCTCTCCAACATCCTCTTCTCTATTCACCCCTAATTCATAAATAATTATCTTGTCTCTTTATAGACATAAATTTACCATTTCTAATTCCTTGACTTTCTTGTTCTTGGCGTGATCCACAATTCTCGCCTTTCTTGCTTTAAAGCTTTACTTAAGTTTTATCCCATAGATTTCTCTTAGACAACTGGAATAAAACAACTTTAAAAATATCACATATTTTTGGCTTTTAATCTATCGATGAAACAATGTAAACAACTAGTTACCTCCATCTTCCAGCTAAGTCTTTTGTCATTTCTGAACTTTAGTTCTTTTCAGTGTTTAACTCTTTGTTAGCTCGGTCAACACTTCAGCTATCCTCAGGCATCTCCATCGGGGTTTTTTGTCCATCAGGGTTGTGTGTCCATTGGGAAACAATGTGATTCTACTCGTTGGTAATGCTTGCTCAAGTCTCTTTCTTGGGTATTACTGTGTCTTTCCTCTTGGGGTTCTCTTTCTATCGGGGTGGACTGTCTGTCGATGTTTGTTGTCACTTTAGTGCATACTAAACTTTTATGCATTACTGATAGCATAACCTTTATCTTTCTGGTTCTTTGAAGTCTTTGACACTATGTATATAACCAATAATATTATATCAAGTTGACATCAATGACAATACAATACATTAACTAATTTAATGTCTTGGATTTACTTTTTGCAGCTTGGTGATCATCAACTTAACATCTTCAAACATTTAATTAGTTATAGTTCATCAATCTCTCCCTTTGGCATTGATGGAAACACACTATATTACTACTAATACAATGTGAAATTTATCAGTTGTAGTTCATCAATCTACCAATCTTATTGTTCTATAACCAATACAAATGTTTGGCTCTCGGTAAGCTCTTCAAGCTTAGATTTGTTTCTTGCAAAGTGCTTTCTTCAATATTCAATCCCTTCACTAGATAGATGTAGCAGCTTCTGATTCTGTCTCTCCCTATGTTGTAGAATCTCTTCTTTTGATGTTGTCTTTTCCTTTGATTGTTCCTCTCCTTGATCAACTTTTTTTTACTCTGACAGTATTATAGAGTTCTCTCTCCCTTAAGTCATCTCTCCCTAAAGATATTTCTCTTCTTTTTAATAGTTATGATGGATATTTCATATGTAATCTCTCCCTTTGGATATTCTGAGGATACTCTCTCCCTTTTACAACAATGCCAAAGTATATCCTTCCTCCATTTTATAATACACTCCTTGAATTTCCCTATCCATCAGCAATACAATGAATCTAGTGTTCAGTGTAGATATGAACCTTTTTGTGTATTGATGTATCTTTTTCAGTCCATCTCTTTGCTTGCATCAACATGAATAATATTCTAATTTTGTGTAGGTTGATGCAGCCTCCTAGTCAGCTTACTGACCAATAGACAAGGGTTAGACCCCTAGTCTCTTTCTCAGGTAATCAAATGTATCTTTAGACAATGGCTTTGTGAATATGTCAGCTAATTGTTCCTTGGATTGAACATATTCTAGTATCACCTCTTTGTATTGCACTTTTTCTATTAAGTAATGATACTTTATTGCAATATGCTTATTCTTAGCATGCATGAAAAGATTCTTATAAATGTTTATTGCACTGGTATTATCACTGGTTCAAGAATTTTCATATTCATACCTTCTAGTAATTGTTTGATCCATGCAATGTTAGAGTAGTTTGCAACAGCAGCCACATATTCTACTTCTGTAGTAGATTGTGATGCATCCTTGCTTTTAACTGATCCATGTGACAAGTCTATCACCCATGAAGAATGCTCCTCCAGTTGTGCTTGTAACCACCTAAATTTGGTCTATTCCAACTATAGACCCTATTTTCCCTAAGTGTGATCATACCCTTGATTATGTCCAAATGACCTTGTTACTGCTTGGCATAATTCTTCGAATCAATTTAATGTCCTAGGTGATTTTTATCACTAAATTATATTAACTATTATAGCCATACAATATTTAAATCAATTCAAACCAATTAAAGCAAACCAAATTCAAAACATGGCTATAGTATTTAATTATAAAGGAATTAAATAGATCCCTAAATCAATTACCCACTTGCAAAATAACCCATTCTCCTAGCCTATTTAATTTTATTAAAATGGCTATAGTCCCCTAATTATTAAAAAGTAATTAAATTATTTAAATAATTAATTCCTATATTGTTAAAAAAATTAAATAAGTTTAATTCATTTATTAATATTCCCCTAAACCCCAACCTAACCTATCTCAACCACTTCTACCCTAGGTTCTAACCCATCCCAACATATTCCCCCCTTTGCTAAAACTAATTCTAATCTTAATTCTACTCTAACTCACCTCCTAATGTTGTCACATTCCATTAAGGAATGTTTAACAACTCAACCCACTTAAGAAAGTCTACTTTCTCAAGCTTGACTTTCTTAAGGTCCACCTTCTCAAGCCATTCTCTTACACCCTCCCTTACTTCTTTAAGGCTTTCATTAATGCCTCATTAATGAAGATGCCTTAAGCCTATGTCTCTCCCATGCCTTATTAATTTTCAAGGCATTAATGCTTCTTACACCTCCATTAATGAGACCCTCACCTCATTAATTCACCTTTTCCCCCCTCTCTCTCTCCCATTCTTCTATAAATAGAAGCCATTTTTGAGAGTAAATAAGCCTTCACATTAGATTGTAAATGCATTGTTATGCTGCTAGATTAATCCTAGAATCATATTTCACTTATTATTCCATGCTTTTGCATTGTTTTCATTTCAACTTTTAGAGCTAGAATGCATACTTTATCATCTTTTTAGCTTGTTTTTAATCTAAAATCCTTCATGCTAGGTTGTATATGTCACTGATTGTAGCATATTCTGAGGGCTAATATGTTACTTATCACACTCCTCTTAGTTAGAAGGAAATAGATCGATATTAGGTGGTTTTACATGCTTGTCTAACCTTTTGAGCTAATGAAATGACTTATTAAGTGTTTGTGTCTTTCTCAATAGGTTCCCAAATACACACACACAGTGCTCTTTTTGTCATCTAAGTTTCCAACCCAATCAACATCTATATAGACTTGAAGCTCAAATTTTCCTTCTCTTTTATACCATAAGCCATAGTCTTCGATATTCTTTAGATATCTCAGAATTCTTTTGACAATATTCATGTGTGATTCTTTGGGATTAGCAAAAAATCTTGCAACTATTCCAAGTGCATGTGCTATATCTGGTCTAGTATGAAAAACATACATCAATTTTCCAATCATTAATCTATATAGGGTCTGATTTGCCTCATTTGACTTATCTTCCTTTGTCAGCTTACATCCAGTTTCCATAGGTGCTCCAACTGGCTTGGAGTCTTCCATCTTGAATATCTTCAACACTTCCTTGATGTATTTGGATTGTGTGATATATATGCCTGCATCTTGTTGAAAAATCTATAGACCAAGAAAGAATTTGATCTCCCCAAACATTGACATCTCAAACTCTTTTCTCATTTCATTAGCAAAGGATTTACATAGCACATCATTACCCCCAAATATTATATCATCAACAAATATTTCAGCAATCAGAATATTATCATCAAAATCTTATTTTAAGTACAGATAGCTATTTTCACTTGTTCTTACAAATCCAATACTTATGAGATAGGAGTGAATTCTTTCATACCAGGCTCTAGGTGCTTGTTTTAATCCATACAAGGCTTTGTGTAGTCTACAAATGATGTTTCTATTTTTAGGATCAACAAACCCTTCTGGTTGTTCAATGTATACCTCTTCTTCCAGTATTCCATTTAGGAATGCAGATTTGACATCCATCTAGTATACCTTGAATCCTTTGAATCCAACATAAGAAAGAAGAATTATTACTCCTAGTCTAGAAATAGGTGCAAAGGTTTCTCCATAGTTAATACCTTCTTCTTGTGCATACCCCTTGCATATTAATCTTGCTTTGTTTCTTGTGACTTCTCCAATTATCATTCGGCTTGTTTCTGAATATCCATTTGGTACTAATGACATTCTTGTCATTAGGTCTAGGTACTAATGTCCATGTTCAGTTCTTCTCAATTTGTTCTATCTCTTCATTCATAGCACTGAACCATTCTTCATTTTCAAGTGAAATGTTAATAAATTTAGGCTCAAAATAAAAAATTAAAGATCTAGTGTTTAGTGACTTAGTTCTTGTTCTCATTATAGCCTTCTTGTCTCCTATGATCTGGTTCTATGGATGATGTATTCTGACATACTTGGAAAGTATTAGTTTAGTTCTTTGTTCATCATTCTAATCATCATCTTGACCTTCATTCTGATCTCCATTGCTCGGAACATCATCTTGAGAATTTTTCTAATTTTTGGTATTTGCAGCCTGATGCTCGGGTGTATTGTTATGTTGCTTGGGAGAGATACACTATTGCTCAAGTAGAGTGTCAGGTTCTTCATTGTAAACAAAATTATTTTAGTCTTTTGATTCTCTTCTACTTTCCTCATCATTTTTCTCTGCATATTCATCTATTCTGACATTTTCACTTTCAATGATTTTGTTAGAGGACTTGTTAAGACATTTATAAGACTTGCTCTTGGTGGAATACCCTAGAAAGATACCTTCTTCACTTTTGGAGTCAAGCTTTCCATTTCTATCATCTTTCAAAATATAACATTGACTTCCAAAATTTTTGAATTAACTTACATTGGGTGTGTATCCATACTATAGCTCATAAGGTTTCTTTTTGGTGTCTTTCTTCAATTGTGCTCTGTTCAATGTGTAGACAATAGTATTAGATTTGATAAATGCAAATCCTCCCAAGATCACCTGCATGCAAACCTGTCACAGAATAGAAGCAAGACAGAAGAGAAGAATGGCTATGGAGGCCAAAAGGCCAGAGACTGGAAAATCATGTTGCAAGAAAAATCTTCTATTAACAATCAATGAATTACAATAATCTCCTTATGAAATACAAAGCGGTGATTCCTTATAAAAGATACCGAAACCCTAAAGGCAAAACCCTAAAGAAATATAAGCTTCCTAAGTGAAACTTAAGCATAGAGTATAATAGACTAATAATTAAATGATTTAATTATTAGCTATTATATAACTACTCTAACACCCCCTCTTAAGTGTAACTTAGGGAGAAGCAAAATAGCTAAACTACTGCAGAAAGCATGAAAGATGGGTCCTGGCAACAAGACCTAATCAGGTACCCAAAACAAGAAAGCAAACTAGATGAAGGAAACTGAGCCTTCAATCTAGGGAAAAAGGTGTCCCAGAGAGAGGAACAAGAATAGAGCAAGAAGCATCTTCGAAGCATGTAGCTGAAAACTCTGTCAAAAGAGACTGCTAGAACCCCCACTGAAGTGCATGACCAGGTAGAGAAGACAATGTCTAAAGAGCCGATCAATCAAACTAGGAAGAAATAGAACCAACAGGTGAACCCCCCCATAATGCTGAACTGGGAGAGGTTACAAGAACACTGAAATGCAATGCTAGAAATAGCTGCAGAAGAAAGAACCAGGAACACCAACAGTGCAACAGAAGTACAAACACAGGATAAAGGGCGGTGTCATCGACACACAGCATGGGCTAATGTAATGGAAGGTACGCTCACTTGACAAAGGTGGATGCGCCTAAAATGGCAAAAGCATCATAATCCCCCATGGCACTTTATAACAGAGTGCGAGTACAAAAACCATACAAGGTGCTCAAAATCTCAGAAATGCAGAAGAAGGCACTTTATCTCAGTGCGTTTACAGAATAGAGATGCATTAGAAGAAGCATACAAGCTCAGAAGTCAGAAAGAAGAGTGAGCCAGAAGTATAGTAGAAGAGATCCCAGGAGCTGTAGAACCAAGCAATCCACCAGAGTGCATAAATTGCCAAACTCGGAGGAGAGAAAACTTAGAGAAGAATCTAGAAAAAAACCTCTGCCACTGAATAGTTCACTAAACTAGCTTTCCGATGATATCTTGTTTGCCAAAAATGGAGTCCGCATGAGCTAGATATGACTCCCGGAAGGAAGAACCAGACATCAGACTTCAACAGTAAAAAATGCTATTGAAATGGAAAAACCCAAAATCCTAACCACCATCATTAAAAAGTGCTTGGAAAGAGTTTTCCGACGGTATATGGAAGTCGAAAAAAGACCCCCGGATGCTCAAGATAGAGTGAAAACACTCTAGGAGGGTCAAAAAAAGCCTCAAAAAAAAAATTTAAGCCCCCAGGGCTACAAACATCCTGGCCCTCAGTCGCATGGCCCACGCAGGGGCTGAACCGGAGCCCCCGGTTACTAAAAGGACCAGCCGCTTAAGAAATTAAGCCTGCGGGGCTGAAGAAACCCGCCGGGCGGAGCCTCTGAGCGGAGCGCGACTGGGAGCGGGGGCCGGGCGGAGAAATCTGGTGGCGGGGGCCGATGAGCAGAGCAGCGTTGGCGGGGCGACAGGGGGCCGCAGAGCAGTGGCGACCGCGGTGAACAGGGCGGCGCGGGCCGGCAGAGGGAGCCGGTGGGGCGGCGGGGGCCGCGGTTAAAATGCCGGCGGAGGCCGCTGAGGAGGGCGCCCGCAGCCGGAGGTGGTGGTGCGGGGGCGGCCCGGCGGTGGCGCAATATGAAATGAACTGGCTGTGCATTAAACAAACCAAAAAACCTTTGAAAAAGTGGGTTTTTTTAATTTTTTTCTCAGTTTCCGTGCTCATACAGCACTGGAAACCAAAGTTTTTTTGCCTCGGGGTCAAGTTGTCCAAAATGGACAAAATTTATATGGATTCTAAGGTTTTTGGGCCTTTTGGACGCAACCGTGAGGTCAGTTTTGGTCCAAAGTACCTCAAAAAATAAAGACCCCCCAGATCCAATAAAAGACACTGAAAAAGATTTTGAAACCCTCTGTGCTTCAACAAAACAGGAACAACGAACAGCAGAAGAGCTCTGATACGATATTAAATTTGGTAAATGCAAATCCTCCCAAGATCACCTGCATTCAAACCTGTCACATAATAGAAGCAAGACAGAAGAGAAGAATGGCTATGGAGGCCAAAAGGCCAGAGACTGGAAAATCATGTTGCAAGAAAAAGCTTCTATTGACAATCAATGAATTACAATAATCTCCTTATAAAATACAAAGCGGTGATTCCT
Source organism: Thuja plicata (assembly GCA_018584345.1). Taxonomy (NCBI): domain Eukaryota; kingdom Viridiplantae; phylum Streptophyta; class Pinopsida; order Cupressales; family Cupressaceae; genus Thuja; species Thuja plicata. The sequence goes on from MU226350.1 coordinate 1,518,282, forward strand.
TATAAAGGATACCGAAACCCTAAAGGCGAAACCCTAAAGAAATATAAGCTGCCTAAGTGAAACTTAAGCATAGAGTATAATAGACTAATAATTAAATGATTTAATTATTAGCTATTATATAACTACTCTAACAAATAGTACTGATAGCTTCCCTCTAGAAGGTTTGAGTGATGATTTTCTCAATCATCAGTGTTCTTGCACAATCAACAATGGATTATTTATTCTTTTAGAAATCCTATTTTGTTGTGGTGTTCTTGGTGTAGAAACCTATCTTTTAATTCCATGCTCATTGAAAAAGTTAGTGAATTCATCAGAAACAAATTATCGCCTTCTATCTGATCTTAAACATTTTAGTTCCTTACCACTTTGTTTTTCTACAATTGTTTTTTACCATTTAAACATCTTGAATGCTTCTGATTGTTCTTTTAAGAACACAACTTTCATCATTCTAGAATAATAATCAACAAAGAGAATGAAATATCTATCACTATAGTAACTCTTTGTTCTCATGGGTCCACATAGAATAGTATGGACTAATTCTTGAATAGCATTAGATGTATGGGTTTTTCTCTTGAAACTAGAATTTTTCATCTTACCTTTTGGACAATTCTTACACATGATATGCTCAGGCTTTGACATGCTTGGTAAGCCTCTTACTTTCCTTTTATTGCTTATCTTAATCATGTTGTCAAAATTCACATGACATAATCTTTTATGCCATGACCATATGTCTTCATTTCTAGCCATTAAACAAGTGGTGTCAATATCATCAAGATAGAATAGGTTTCCTTTTGTGTGTTCACTAGTTCCAATCAACCTTCCTAATTCATTAAAGATCTTTTCCATTTTGTTCTCAAATTCTACTTGGTGACCTATGTTATTTAGCTGTGAGACACTCAATAGATCATAATTAAGTCCTTTTACCCAGTATGTATTTTCACAGTTGATTAGGTTATTCAACATTATGGTTTCTTTACCTTCAACTAGACAAGGTGAGTCATTACCCATCCTTACTGATCCACCATTGTAATACTCAAAAGTTTCAAAATTTTGTTTATCACCGGTCATGTGGTGACTGCAATCACTATCTATAATCCAGAGATCATTCTTAGTAACCATAGATATGAGTACAATCTCTACATACCTTTCTTCTTTTTCTGAATCATCCTTAAAGGCCACAAATACCATCTCAATGTCATCATCAGATTCGATGTCAGTATCACTAGCTCTATTTTTAGCTAAGTAACAATATTTCTTCCCTTTGTCCTTGTAGTCTTGGGTATCTCTTCTATCAGATTATCGGTTGCTTTGGTAATCTTTGTTGTCACTTCTATCAAAATTCTTTTCATATGATTTGTCATTACTTCTCTCATCTTTTCTTTTTTTAGGACATCTAGTAGCAAAGTGTCCAATATCTTTAAAATTAAAACATACAAGTGGTAAATTACCTTTGTATCTACCTTTGCCTCTCTACAATATTCTAGCCATAAGTGCTTCAATCTCATCAAGATCTTGGTCATCACCATCACTTTCACTATCATTTCTCATAGTGTGTTTATGACTTGACTTACTTATTTTCAAAGAAGATTTTAATGCAGAATCAATAGATGGTAAGACACTATTATCAAAGTTATTCATCTCAAATGAAATAAGTGTTCCAACCAAACTATCTAGAGTGACATTGTTGTTTGCTACTGCTCTCATTTCTTGTATAGTAGATAATCTTGTATAGTCAAAAAATGGAAGCACTTCCATGATAGATTGGTCTAGCCTTTCGAGTAAGTGGTTTGGGGTCATGTCAAGCACCTTGAATGGGTTCTTGACCTTTGACCTGGTTTTCCCCCTGTTCTACCCCACTTTCCACTTCTTTCCAACCTCATTTCTGCATTCTAGACTGCAGACCTGAGATCTTGGACCTCAAGGTCAGGGTTGACCTTTTTGGTCTATTTTGACCTTGACCCTGACCTAGGTTAAGGTCGACCTTGACCCTAACCTAGGTCAAGGTCGACCTTGATCCTGACCTAGGTCAAGGTTGACCTCGACTTTGACCTAGGGTTCAAATCTCAGGGTCCCACAGTTTCTGAATGTCGGTCTTTGCAAAAGTTATTTCCTGCTTCCGGGTCGACTATTCTAGGTTCCGAAGTGTCGATTCTTAAATTATATTTAAGTTAGGTCCTCTCCTAGGGGTAAAGGTTTTAATGGGAATTTAATTCTTCTATGTCAGCCTCCTTAGAAGATTGTGCCCTAATTTCATATAAAAGGGAGCCTTCCTCCCCTCATTTTCTCTAAGTCCTTTATTGAAACCTAAGCATCCTTGAGCAATTGAAAAACATCATCAAGTGAAGATTCAAGAAAGAAATCAAGAAAGATTTGAAGTAAGAATTCATCCATCTTCAAGCATTCTAGCAAGAGATCCATTGGAGGCCGTTGAAGGATTCAAGCTACATAGTGCCCTTTTGGTGATCTCTCCTTCCACCTTCTTCTAAGCCTCTTCTAAATCAAGAACCCATTCAAGACTTGGTGTTGGAGATCTACAAGTAAGAGATTGAAGAAATCCTACATTCTACATTCCACATTTTAGTGTATACTTGTGGATCCAAAGATTCAAATCTGCTACAAGGATGTTTTACAAGCAAGGCGAATTTATGTATTTACTTTGTTTACTTCTGGAATTTTATTTACATATATTTAAGGTTAATTCCAAAACTAGGGTTTGACTAAGGCAAACCCCTCCCCCCAACAAAAAAACCTCTTTTTCTTACAGGTACAGGTTCAGGACTGCGGATTTGGACTCAGATCAAGATACCCTTTTTGGCTTTCTATCGGGCTCCGCGAACATATTTTTTGTCGACGCTGTGTAGGTCAGGGTTGACATTATTGGGTCAGGGGTGACATTTATGGGTCAAGGTGGACCTTTTTCATAAGATAGTGTTGGATCAGAAAAATATTTCTGGGTTTTGTTTGTCTCTGTGTTTCAGTTCTAGATCATACTTTAGATTTTATAGAAATAGTCTACAGACCTTAGAAAATAGCATTTTCCAGATCTGCAATTATTTAAGGTTGGTTCTTCTTCTCATCCTTCTCAATTACTACCATATACCATATCTATATAATCAATTAACATAATTTAAGATCTCCCTCTTTGTTTTCTTTTCCAAATGGTTGATTCATTTGTGCATTAATCCCTCTTTTGGGGTTGATCAACTTGGATCTTGCATTTGTGCATTTGAGGATAGAAGAGGAGCATCTTATCTTCCTCATAATCACATTTCAATACAAATACAATTTAAATGTAAAGGTTAGAGAAATACACAATCAAACTCTAATAAAACTAAATAAAATAAAAAAAGAAATATTTTTCTTCCTTTACATTTTGGTGAACCCGACGTGACACTATATTTTGGTGAACCCGCGATAGACAACTCTTTCTTTTTGGTGTTAGATTTAAATGTTTATGCTAGATCTTTCATGTTATTTCAATTAAATTCAATGTTAATAAATCAAAATCTTGTGTTAGTTCATTTGCATTATATTGGTGTATGAGATTTACCACCTCTACTCCTACTTATAGTATCCCAGTTAGAAGTAGCCATAGACTTATGGGTTCCTTCAATCCTAAGTCTTCCTCTCCTTTCCTTAGGATTCTCGATGATAATTTGATAAATCATGATTCCAATCCTTCTATGGAGCATAACTCTTCTCACTCATCTCATGATGAGGATGATGCTTTAAGAGTTCCTCCTGAATAAGTGTAAAACCTTTCAACTGAACTTGATAAAATGGGAAGTTGGCTTATCCAAGAAAACCATAATCAAGATTCTATCCAAGCTATAGAGGATCTTAAGAAATTCCTCTGTGATAATGTCCAAGGTGTTAATTTATTACGTAGTATTACCCATCTTGTGAATTTGAATGTTAAACCTTTATCTCAAGAAGCTCAAGAGTTAGGATTCACACCTATTGTCACTACCGTAGGACCTTCTTCTATTTATCTACCTAGTATTCCTACTTACACTCCTCCTTTGATGAAAACTTCTCTCACAAGTGCACCTATCCCTGTGAGTGTTCTGTTGGTATCTTTACCTCCCTCACAACTTTCATATCATACTGTGCCTTTTACTTATACTAATCCTCTTCCAACTATGGCTCCTAATGTTCCACTGGTTGTGTCTTTTATTCCCACTACTTCTTATACTTTTCCTAGTGTTCCCAATATTTCTATGCCACATGTTTCTTCTAATGATTCCACAATTATTAGTTTGGCTCAAACTGTGTCATGTTTACAATAACAACTTGCATCTTTTACTCAATCCAAATTTAGCATTCCTACATGTGACATGGGTAGCCCTTTATCTTTAGACATCATTCATGCTACTGTCCCCCAGCATGCCGATATGCCTCATCTTGAGAATTACAATGGTAAAGGTGATCATGTTACTCATGTTAAAATATTTCAAATCCTTTGTAGTGATTATGCTCATGACCATAGGATCTTAGCTAAATTGTTTGCTAGAACCTTTTGAGATAAGGCTTTACAATGGTATTGTTCCTTACCTCCTTACTCCATTGATTCTTTTCCTAAACTTGCTAATTACTTTATTCAACAATTTTAAAATAACATTGGTCCACAAGTGTCCTTATCTGATTTAATGCATTGTAAACAAAACATTAAGGAAAAATTAACCGACTTTATTGGTAGATTTAAGCATTTACATGCTCAGATTTCTTATCTTGTTCCTGATATTGATATTCAACATATGTTTATTTCAAATTTACAAAATGATATTAGAGATAAGATCCTGCTTACTGAATTTACCTTCTTTCAACAATTATGTGCAGCACTTCACCATTATCAATTACAAGTGAGTCAGTTTGAGAGCAAGACTCCAATGGTTCCTGTTCCAGTTGATAAGAGTGACAATGCTCCTAGTCCTAATAAGTTTCAAAAACCTAACAACTATGTCAAGATTAATAAATAGATGAATGCGGTTGCTGATCAAGTTGCGGCTACATCCAATAATGCTACCTCGCATCCACTGCTTTCTGTATGAATTGTACATTTACTCCTCTCTCTAAAACTTTTCATTCTATAATGAGTAGGTTGTTAAGTGCTAATATGATTAACTTTCCTCCTATTAGACCTCTTCTTCCCACCATGATAGCTTCAAAATACTTTGAATCTAAATATTTCTACCAATACCATTGCCAGAATGGCCATGACACTGAAAAATGTTATTCTCTAAAGCATAAAATTCAAGATTTAATTGATTTTAAAGCTTTAACTGTTGATAATTTTGATGGTAATAGGAATAAATCTATTTCTCCTCCTAATAAAAACCTTCAAATCTATACAAATCCTTTACCTACACATGATACAAATACTATAGCTCAACCATCTTCTATGGATATCGTTTACAATTCAAAGATGGATGATCTTAATCATATTGTTAATCATGTGGAGAGTGTTGTGCCATCTCAACTTACTGTTCAAGATCCTTCACCTCCACTTCAACTTCCAATTCCACCTAAACATCAAAAATAGACTAAGGACAAGTGACCTAGGGAACTTTTAATTACCTTTGATGATTCTAAAACAATTAAAGCTCCCGATGGTCCCCTTTATATCTATGCTAGGATTGCTAAGATAGCTACTCGTGGTTGTCTAGTTGATCCCACATCTTTAATAAATTTCATTATTGAGGAAAATATTTTTATGAAAGGCCTACAACGTGATTATAATGATCCATCTGATGCATGGATCCAAACATGCAATGGTTTTCTTTATCCTGCACTTGGTTCTATTAAATTACTTGTTGAACATTGTGGTAAAGTTGTAGACACTACATTCATCATTGTCCCTACTTCTGATCAATTTCAAATCAAATTTGGTTTACCTTGGATAACTGCTATGCATGCTATCACTTCTCCCATTCATAAATGTCTTAAGTTCATTCATAATGGAGAATTCAAGATGATTAATCATAGTTTATATCAACCTTCTAGGCCTATAGATTGTGCTACTCTTGATTTCTTTTGGCCCTCATTACCTAACTCATGTCCTCCTCACCCTAATCATCTCTTTCGCTCATACCAAGCTTACAAACATCACAAAATTGTTGAGTTAAGAATGCCTCAGATAGATCCTAACCGTGGTCTTTTTCCTACACCTTCCATACCTCCTTTATTAGTTACTTCTAATTCTACTACTCAAATTTCTACTATTTCATCGTAACCTATTGAGAATCCTCCCATAGAACCTATGAAGGAAACTGTGGTCATTCCTCCTAGTTCTCAACATGTGGTAAGCAAAGCTAAATGTAAAAAATCTACTAATGAACATCATAAGAAACATAGAGCTAATGCTAGAGCCTGTGCTTCTGCTATTCAAAACTCCTTACCTTCTTTTGATCAACCTATCTTTGATGTATCGAAAGAAGTCAAAATGCATAATGATGTTAAGATGAATGAGTATGATGATCCTATTCGCATCTTAGAACCCATTTCAATCAAACTTGATGAGGAGGACACTTTCGATGATCCTATTGATCTTAGTGATGAATATGAGACCATTGATCTTGATATTGATCTACCTCAAATGCTTTCAACTCAGTTAACAATTATACCTAGTATCGAGCATTGTGATTCTCAAGATGATCCTTGTTTGGAACTAGCTATAATTCCTACTGTATTGGATATAGTCCCTCTTGCGAGTTGCCCACCTTCCATCAATAACATAAACCAAGATGAGGAGGGTCGGCAATGTGCTTGATTAGCTTATCTTTTATGATAGCCCATTTTTTGTTTTCATGTTGTAATGTGCTTCTCCCGTAATGTATTTGCTAAATGTTTGTTAGACTCTTTTATACAACCCTTGTTACTTTGTTGGTGCAAGGTGATAAAGGAATCAAACCTGTTGTACAATACTTCTATATGTATCATTATTCTTCTATATGTTGTTTCATGTTACATTGTACTTGTGCTATTGTTTGTAACTATTTTCCTTGTGTAATTTGCTTGGATCTGCAACATGGTATCACTGTCGATTCTTTTTGGTCTCCAAGTTGTGGTCTGAAAATATTCTTCTTCGTAACTCTTAAGTTTCTTTCCTCCATTGTGATTGTAGTTCTACTTTCTTTTGGGAATGATGTCAATTCATTTGCAATAATATCATACTTATATGTACATTTTATCTTATGATCATACTGACCTCATAGTAGGTAGATCCCTTTTGTGTTCTTGTGTATGTTTATGTTTTATTTCCCTTGAGTTGTCTTTGTTTGGGGGCATCTCATAGTGGAAACGTAATCTGTAGAGTTGTTTATGTTTTTGTTAAAACCATTTCTCTTGTTAAAGTGTTAGAAATGACTTTAATGTGGGGGCATACACTCTACTCACTTTTTTCACACACGCACGTTCAAAATAGTTTTCAAGACTTCAAATTTTTCTCTTTATGGATTAAAAACTAATCCTTAAAGCATGGTCATTTTACCTTTTAGGATCTCTTGATCCCTCCAATTTAAATTTACACGAATCTCTTGATCCTGCTAGTTTTTAATTTAAATTTTTTTTTGATCCCTTTAAGGACAGATCTCCCTGATGGGTTGACTAGTGAGTAGCCACATTCACTAGGTAGTTCAACTCCATCTTTCCAGTTACGCTTTTTGTGTGGTTCACAATGGGACATAAGTTCTCATTGGGTAAGATAATCACACCCCCTCTCTTTCTCTCTTTAAATAGGTGATGTCTCTCTTATCATAATCTTAGGGTTGATAAAGACTTAAGTCCCTTGGGGGATTAAGGACTTCTTTGTCCCTTTTTATTCCAATAAGATTGTATGTTCTATATGTTCTTTACCAAGAGTTTGTGTTGAGCTCATACTCTTGCTAAAGTGGGGCTAAATCTATAGATGAAAAATGGAAGCACTTCCATGATAGACTAGTTTAGCCTTCTGAGTAAGTAGTTTGGGGTCATGTCAAGCACCTTGAATGGGTTCCTAATCTTTGACCTGGCTTTCCTCCTATTTTACCCCACTTTCCACTTCTTTCCAACCTAATTTTGCATTCTGGACTGCAGACCTAAGATCTTGGACCTCAAGGTAAGGGTTGACCTTTTTGGTCTATGTCAACCTCAACCTTGACCTAGGTCAAGGTCAACCTCAACCTTGACCCAGGGTTCAAATTTCAGGGTCCCACAGTTTCTGAATGTCGGTCTTTGCAAAAGTTTTTTCCCGCTTCCGAGTCGGCTGTTTCAGGTTCCGAAGTGTCAATTCCTAAATTATATTTAACTTAGGTCCTCTCCTAGGGGTAAATTATTTAATGAGAATTTAATTCTCCTATGTCAGCCTTCTTAGAAGATTGTGCCCTAATTTCATATAAAAGGGAGCCTTCCTCCCCTCATTTTCTCTAAGTCCTCTATTGAAGCCTAAGCATCCTTGAGAAATTGAAAAATATCATCAAGGGAAGATTCAAGCAAGAAATAAAGAAAGATTTGAAGTAATAATTCATCCATCTTCAAGCATTCTAGCAGGAGATCCATTGGAGGCCATTGAAAGATTCAAGCTACATAGTGCCCTTTTGGTGATCTCTCCATCCACCTTCTTCCAAGCCTCTTCTAAATCAAGAACCCATTCAAGACTTGGTGTTGGAGATCTACAAGTAAGAGATTGAAGACATCCTACATTCTACATTCCACATTTTAGTGTATACTTGTGGATCCATGGATTCGAATCTACCACAAGGACTTTTTACAAGCAAGGTGAATTTATGCATTTACTTTGTTTACTTCTGCAATTTCAATTACATATATTTAAGGTTAATTCCAAAACTGGGGTTTGACTAAGGCAAACCCCTCCCCCTCAACAAACAAACCTCTTTTTATTGTAGGTATAGGTTTAGGACTACGGATTTGGACTCATATTTGAATACCCTTTTCGGCTTTCTATCGGGCTCCGCGAATAGATTTTCTATCGATGCTGTGCAGGTCAAGGTTGACATTATTGGGTCAAGGGTGACATTTGTGGGTCAAGGTCAACCTTTTTCATAAGATGGTGTCAGATCGGAAAAATATTTCTGGGTTTTGTTCGTCTCTGCGTTCTAATTCTAGATCATACTTGATGTTTTCCAGAAACAGTCTATAGACCTCATAAAACAACATTTTCTAGATCTGTAATTGTTTAAGGTTGGTTCTTCTTCTCATCCTTTTCAATTACTGCCATATATCATATCTATATAATCAATTAACAGAATTTAAGATCTCTCTCTTTATTTTATTTTTCAAATGGTTGATTCATTTGTGCATTAATCCCTCTTTTGGGGTTGATCAACTTGGATCTTCCATTTGTGCATTTGAGGATAGAAGAGGAGCATCTTATCTTCCTCATAATCACATTTCATCAAAAACACAATTTAAATGTAAAGGTTAGACAAATACACAATCAAACCCTAATAAAAGTAAATAAAACAAAAAAGAAAGTTTTTTCTTCCTTTACAACTCTAATAGCATAGACATGTAGTAAGGTTCTTAGAATTTTACTTACCATTGTTTCTTCTTCAAGTACACCTCCAACTCCTCAAATAACATTGACTACCTCTTTTATTTTGGAGTTGTACTGAGTGATATTTTCTCCTTCTCTCATTCTTAGGTCATCAAATTTACCTCTTAGGCTTTTTGCCTTAGCTCTTAGTACATTAGCATCTCCTCCATGTACTAGTTTCAATTTGTCCCACATTTTCTTTGCAGAGGTGCAAGTTTTGACATCTTCAAATTCAGCATCAGAGAGTGAGGAAGCAAGTTATATCATCATAGAGTTATGCTCATCATTTTATCATAATTTCTCAAGTGTCTGAGGTCTTGTAGGCAACACACATTTAGTATCCAAGTATTGAGTAACATCATTTCCAATACCTGATAGGTGGAGTCTTATCCTTCTTTTCCATGATGCAAAGGTGTCCTTGTTCAACTTAGGTACATCCTATTTTCTCATCTTGTGATCTTTTCCTTAGGTCTTGAAACCTTCCTTCTAAGCACACAAGCTCTAATACCAATTGTTAGAATAACGGAGGAGGGGGGGGGGCGAATCAATGGCCTCAAAAATATTTCATTAAATTAACTCAAAAAACTTATTACCACAAATATAAGCCTCTATTTATCTTCATTCCTACAAGATGTATGCCTTTAGATTATCTTCTCAAATAACTATTGCTCTGATTTCACTGTAAAATATTATTCTTAATATTTATCGATTATCAGTCTTTCATTTACTGAAATATAGTAAATAACTTAGTGTATACCGTTCAATCCTATTTTAGTAATGTGTAAAGTAAAACATGAAAGCAATGACTCATAAAAACATTTGACACATGGATTTTTAACGTGGAAACCGTGTTAAGGTAAAAACCACTTGGGACTGGTAAGCCAAAATTTTCACTCTTCTGAAGTGATATCGGTGAAGAGCCAACCCTGTTAAAGGTTAAAAAAACACTGTTAAGTGCGACCTTGTTAGAGGATTTATCACTAATAGTTAATCACTTGATATCTAGAATTTCACTATGCTATCTTCATGAATTAACCTTTTGATACTCCTTGGGATGTATCTCAATATATAAAGGATTGTTAGATCCTCCTCTGTTAAGAGAATTTTTGAATCAATGGTTAAACTAAAACAGTATATGAGCTATTCATATAAACAACTATATTTTGTAGATGTTCAAATCTATTGTAAGCTCATAATACCTTTCTGATCAATGTTTCCTTTCTATACCTTTTCTCCACTTCTTTCTGCTCGGTGATGTTGTGCTTCTCTTTTGCTCGGTGTCTGCAGAAATATTTATCTCTATTCTATATCTTTATTGATCAGGACCGTATGAATTTTTTCTTCACCAGTATCTCTCCAAAATCCTCTTCTCTATTCACCCCTAATTCATAATGAATTAGCTTGTCTCTTTATACACATAAATTCACCGTTTCTAAGTCCTTGACTTTCTTGTTCTTGTTGTGATCCACAATTCTTGCCTTTCTTTCTTAAAGATTTACTTCAATTTTATCCCATAGATTTATCTTAGAAAAATGGAATAAAACATATTTAAAACTCTCACATATCTCTGGCTTTTAATCTTTTGATGAAAACAATGTAAACAACTAGTTAAATCCATATTTAGCTCTTTTCAGCTAAGTCTTTTGTCATTTTTGAACTTCAGTTCTTTTCGGTGTTTAACTCTTTGTTAGCCCGGTCAACACTTTAGTTCTCCTTGGGCATCTCCATCAGGGTTGTTTGTCTATTGGGTAACACTGTGACTTTCTTCTTGGGGTTCTCTTTCTGTTGGGGTGCATTGTCTGTCGGTGTTTGTTGTCACTTTAGTGCATATTGAACTTATATGCATTACTGATAGCATAACCTTTATCTTTCTGATTCTTTGAAGTCTTTGACACTATGTATATAACCAATCAAATTATATTAAGTTGACATCAATGACAATACAATACATTAACTGATTTAATGTCTTGCATTTTCTTTCTACATCTTGTGATCATCAACTTAACATCTTCAAACATTTAATCAGTTATAGTTCATCATCCTGCATGCGAGCCAGGAATGACCAAAAGCAATGAAGTTTCTTGAATGTGAGCTAATGCAACCAAATGTGATCTAAGATAGACCAAAAGAGAGCCTCTGATGGTTTTGAGAATTTTGTCATTTTTTGTGTTGGAATACCTGAAATTTTGTCTGACAGTAGAGGTTTTTGACACTTTCCAGTGTAAACAACATGTATGTCATGGAATAAAAATTATTTTTTGTTTTAGGAGTTTATCTTTTTAGTGAGCCTTTTGGACACATCAAACAATTTTCTTTTGTTAAGGTGATCAAACACTTTCCCTATACCCTAGATTCTAAGCATAGAATGAAATTATTTGCTCTAAGACTCAGGTACACACTCACATGATAATTAGAATACAATTATCACCAAACACGCAATGGCTCCAGTCATGATGTCGTATTAGCTGATTCCAAACACAAGTGAGGGTGAAAAATGAAAAGTATCTTGGGGCAATTATTATTTGCCTTGAACAAAGATTATTACCCTTTCAGAGATAAACCGAGTTTGTTTTGATTACAAATATTTTGTAATTGTGGGCATTCGTTTGCAATCGTCCCCCATAGAATTGCACAAGGAAAAATTGAGGTGTATAGCCCTATGAGTACTTAAATGTGTGTAGTCTCACAAACAAGATTCAAGTGGCTCTTTTCTACACACACTCAAGCATGTTCAAGGAATGATGTCAAGATTATAGGAACAAAACCGACTATGTCTTTTGAGGCTTTGGCCTACAAGGAAGTATATTGATTATAGTGAGTTGGAAGGGTTGGCGTAAACCTGTCCTCACTTGGGTCATCCCGGGATATTTTTTCCTCAACTGGTAGGCCCTTTAATATTTTTGAAAGCAATGAAAAGGATTGGCGAGATTAGGAGTCTAGAAATCAGATTTTGTAAAAGAAGAAGAACATACTCTCCTATTCCATGCCGTTTTATCCAAAAAACACACCAAACATGTTCATTTCCTCAAACCACGTCACTCAAAACTCAATCCCCCATGATGAGTCTTTGATTCTTCCACTTGGAAAGAAGATAAAATCCTCTAGTGAGACTAATTAATAAGCTTAAGTTTGACTTTTAGGTTCCTATTGTAAGAAAAGAACAAAGCATATGAAAGAAAATTTGTGTTGTTCATTTTCCCCAAATTAGGTGATTTTCTCCTTCATTTACTTTTCCAAAATTAGACGATTATAGCTTGTTCTTTTCCACAAGAGTTAGTGCTTTGCTTGTTGAATTTCTATACCAAAAATTAGACAATTGAACTTGTTCATTTACCACAAGATTTTAATGCTATGATTGTTCAATTTCTATCCAACTTTAGAAAAGTGAATTTGCTTTGTCCATTTACTCCTCAAATCTTAAATTGACTTGTGAGTTTCTAATTTTCCTTAAAGGAAAAGAGCATAATCCTCTGGTCAATTTACTAAGTGATGGAAAATATAATTAGTTTTAAAGCTTTGAACAAATAGAGGTCAAGTTGAGAGGTTTGGCAACCTTCAAACCACAAGTTAGTAGTTACTTTCCACCTTTTTGAGAAAAAAGGCTCTAACAACAACCTGCAATCAAAATTTAGGTTGCTCAAGACACAAAAACATACATGATCAAAAGATTAGTGGTTAAACTTTTAAATTTGCAAATCAATCAACCAAATGCGACTGCCTTTGCTAGATACGAGCTTAGATTTATTGTATGTGATTAATAGTTCTGAATGTGATGCTTTACAAAAAATGTGATACATGATCTACTGGATGCGAGCTTTTACCAGATGTGATATGGGATATACCACATGCGATGTTAGAAATCTTGGATGCAATGTGATTTCATGGATGTGAGGCTCTTTCCTACATGCAAGCCTTGACAACTAAAGGCGACTCTGAACCTAGAAATAGAGAACACAAATTAGCCAAAATAGATTAGAAAATGAGGAGAAATTTGAGGATTTGCCCCACGGTGGGCGCCAGAAATGTGTGTATTTTGTGGATCTTCTAGCTACAACACAACACTTCAATATGTCATTGCATTAGTGAAATAACATGAAATATAAGAGTTAGAAGACATATCAATCACCAAAATTGACATATTGCTCCCTATCTAAGAAGAGTATGAAATATGCTATAATTGCCCCCAGATTATGCATAAATTAGTGATAGCATCATGCTTAGAATAGGATATTTAACTAAAATGCAAGCTAAATGCTCAATCAAAGTTCCTTTTAGAGCTCCAATTGAAAGATTATAAAAATTCTAAATGTTTGAGCTAAAATGTCTTAAGAAATCTCTAAGATTATGAGCAACATAAGTTTGCAAATTAATTCTAAAGTTAGGGGCCCATTGAGCTCAAAATTCATTCCATTTATAGAAGAATTTGAGGAATGAGAGGTTAGGATTGATTTGTGAAGAGAGGTGGAGATTGAATCTTTGGTGATCTATGTGAGGTGATCCAAGTGATTTAAATCTCATTGGCTAGGGATTTGACTTTCCCTTTTGCAAGTGAGGAGTTGTAATTAGGATTTTGTTTAATTCCTTTTAATTAATTACCTTAGCCATGTATTTATTTATTTTGATTTAATTGATTTTATTTTATTTAATTGACCAAGGCAATTAATATAATTTACTGATTAAATCACTTAGGAGATTAAATTTGATTTAGATGAATTATGCCATTTAATTGAAGAATTGTCTTGACATAATTAGGGGTATGATCACACTTAGGGAAAATAGGCTCTCTGGTCAGAGAAGACCAAATTAGGATGGTTACAAGTCAAATATAGATTTCACACAAGAAACATGTGAATATGATGGTGTCAAAGATGAAATCCTAATGTCACAATTCAATGAGACACCTAGTTCTCAACAACAATATGCATTAAGCAAGTTCTTAAAGTTGCCTGTTCAAATTGTCAACCAAAAACATGGTAGGGTTGTTGATCAGGGGATTCTCTTGAGAAGGAAATCCCAATTACTAACCTCCGATGATTACATGAACTAGTTGATGGAGAACGAGTTGAGGAATAAATAAATTTTGGAAGGAAAAGAAAGAAAGAAAGAAAGAGAAGATCAGAGTGAATAAGGGTGCATGTGTTTTGGAAAAGGAAATGAAGGAAAATGAGAGAAAAGGAAATTTTATGCAAGGAGAAGGAATGACTAAAAAGAGAGGAAAAGAAGGAAAATAAGGAAAGAGAAAGGAGAGGTGAGGAAACCAAGTAACACAAGGCAAAGGAAATGAGGATCACAGAGAAAACCATGGGTTTGGCTAGATAGAAGTTGTTAATCGGTACATTGACTCCATCCACTCCCTTGCTACAAGGGCATGTTATTCTATGGGAGATGATTAACATAAACATGCCCAACTATTCTAGAACTTTGAATGGTTCAACTAGTTCACCACCTCTCACTTTTCCTACTATGCACAACTACCGTACAATGACCCCATAAATAGTTGCCATCATTGGATATGACAACACAATTCAAAGTGCAATTGGTGAAAAACAACATACTACTACGGATGAAAACATGGTTCCTCTTAAAGCCTCAAGGGAAGAGTCCAAATCTCAATCCAATTGCCTTCTAGTTTGATTTCATTGACTTATGGATGGTTACTTATTTTTAGAATCACATTACCAAATCTTCTATGTTCATGCATACTTTTTTGATAGGCAATAGGGTCATTTTGCACAATAAATTGAATATGTGAATTACATGTTGACACAACTAACTCTTTTCCTCTTTGGTTTAATTGAATTATGGAAGTTTTGTTTAGAGAATGACAAAACCAAAATGTCAATGTTGAAGCATACTTTTTGATATGTAGTATGCTCATTTTGCAATCTAGTTGAAGGAATTGTTTTGGACTTTTCAATACTAGAATTCTTGCATGGTGAAGTGGTCTTGCTGATGCAAGAACTATAATATTCCTAATTGGACAAGGAATTTAGTTTCAATTTACATATTATTGAAGGAATGTGATTTCAAGTTACATATGAATGAAGAAATAGGTTTTCAACTGTAAATACTTGCATGGTGAAGTTGTCTTGCTGATGTGAAAGAACTATATTATTCCTAATTAGACAAGGATTTTTTTTTGTTTACAAATTATTGAAGGTATTTTATTTTATTTTACATATTAATGAAGGAATATGTTATTAATTTTCAATACTAGCATGGTGAGGTTGTCTTTCCGATTCAAGAATTGTACTATTCCTAATTGAACAAGGAATGCATTTTTAATTTGTAGATTACTGAAGGAATATGTTTTCAATTTTCTGTAGTATTATTCTTTCATGGTGAAAATTCCTTGTTGATGCAAGACATGTAGTATTCATAATTGTAAAAGGATTGTGTTTTCAATTCTGAATACTTGACTATACTTGCATCATGAAGATGTTTCATTGATGCAAGAAGTAAGCTATTTGTAATTGTAAAAGCAATGTGTTTTCCTTTATCAATACTAGTACTCTTGCATCAATACCAAAAGGTGCACACCCTAACATCTGGGGTCCATGTAAAACTTTAAAAACTTTTAATTGGTACTACAGTCATAGAAAAAAATCAATGAAAAACAAAATTTTTTCTGATATAATAAAACTATCTTCATGAATGACATCTCTTCTCAAACATCATATATCTCTATACAGTCTCATATCTCTCTTATTCATAAAATTAAATACACAAAGTGAAACCACAATATTAATATTAATATTAATGCATACAAAGCTTGCAAAATCATACTTGAGTGCGTATGAGAACAAAAAAGCACTAAGTGCATTGGTTGATGCATATCATTTTCAAGACAAGAAGAAACTCTAGTAAGAGGATGTGTTAGTTTAAGACATCTTGACAACACACATCAAGCACATTCATCTAGAATTCTAAGAGCCACTACAAATCATTTGGCTGTTGTACAACAACTCAGAAAATTTCCAACATTATTTATGGTGAAGAAATATAAATTTGATCTTAATACTAGTTTTTCTTGACCTGTAAACTTTTATAAAGTAAGATGCATCGAAAGACGTTGTATGTGAGAAGTGGAAATACATTATCACAATGAGAGACATGTAATGAAGAGATATATTTGTTTTAGGTACAAGGAATATATTTAATCTATGTCATCATATTGACAGTCACATGGTTCATAGTAAAGAAGTCAACCCCATACTATTCAACAAAGATTAAATATGATAAAATTCAATGACACCTATTTCAATTGGACATGTGTATCCAAATGTAGAAATTAAATATATTAGGGTTATTGTAATCAAATCCTTAACATAGAATTAGCATACCCACAATTTTCATACCCTTAATAGAATACCAACTTGGACAAGGGTTATTGTAATCAAATCCTTAACACACAATTTGCAAACCCAAAAGGGTTTTAAAAATAAAAAATCAAGGACATAATACACACTTTAGAAAATACATCTTTTTGACAAACCCAAGACCAAAATATGTTATAATTTAATGGTACATTTTCAATTGGAATTGTGTATCGAAACACACAAATAAAATACATAAGGGTCATTGTAATCAAATCCTTAAAACACTTTTTGCAGACCCCAAATTTCCATACCCTTAACAGATTACCAACCTGGACTAGGGTTACTGTAATTAAACCCCTACCACATAATTTGTAAACCCACACAAGTTTTAATAATATAATCTCAACCACTTAACATACACATTACAAAATACATCTTATTCACAGACCCAAAACCAAAATATGTTACCTTTTCAATTTGACTGGTGTATCCCAGCATAGAAAGACCCACAATTTCCATACCCTTAATAAAATACCAATCAGGACAAGGGTTTTTGTAGTCAAATCCATAGCAAAGAATTTGCAGACCCACAAGGGTTTTGATAATACAATGGAGAGGACAAAAGAGACACTTTAGAAAATATAGGTTTTTTGAGAACAAAATACATCTTTTTTCATAGACCCAAAACTGATATATAGATTTAAAGAACCACTTTTTTAACTGTTATATTCAACTGTAAATCAATTAAACGTATTAACATAAGCAAGAACCCTAATAGGGTTTTTTGAAACTAAATATTAAAAACCTTTTATGTTTGAATAAACTTAAAGAAACACCAAATTAACACTCCTCCAAAAATTGTAATTTGCAACTTTCATTGTTTACATAACATGAAATAACTAGTAACCCAAAATCCCCTTTACAAAAGCTTTTTATGCAAATTCTGTACATGAAACTTGCAAAATGGGAAACCGACCATATTTTGATGACATGTAACTAATTGGATGTTTGATAATGTTAAGTTGAGGATAATGCAAGGCATTAAATCAGTTAATGGTTTGTATTGTCATTGATGTCAACTTGATATCATCTATACGGTCATGTACATAATGCCAAAGACTTCAAAGAATCAATGGAACAAAGGTTATGCTTTCAACAATGCATAAAAGTCAAGTATTCACTAAGTGACAAATAGCACTGACGGAGTGCACCCCATCGGTAAAGGAAAAGAAGAACAGTCATAGTGATACCTGACGATCATAAGCATAGTGTTGCCCGATGAAGCAAAACTATAGGATGCCCAACGAGCTAAAAATAGAGTTGTCCGACGAGTAAAAATCCAATGTTACCCGATGGACGGAGATCCTCAAGCTAACTGGACTCTCACTAATGGAACTGTCAGTTTTCATCGACAACTAACTGTAGAGGTGACCGACAGGATAGAGAGTTCAGAAAATGACAAAATATCTAGCTGGCAAGAGCTAAAGATAGACTTAACTGGTTATTTTCTTTTTTTATTCGACCAGAGTTAAGTGATTGATTTAAAGATGATTTGTACAGTTGGCAAGAAGATAATTACAAGACAAATCAGGAGTTATGCTTTAAATCTAATTGGCTAGATTGTTTTTCATGCAAAGAATCAAGAATCAAGAAACAGTAAATATCATGTCTATATAAGAGACAAGATTAATTCATTTATGAATGGGATTAAGGAGAGTGAATAAAAAGAGGATTCTAAAGAGAAACTGATGAAGAATAACTTCATACAGTCCTGATCAATCAATCTGAAGGAGAGCTAAGGAATTATGAAAACACTAACGAACAATGAGCATAGCATCACAGAGTAGAAAGTGTGGAGAAAAAAGGATTGAATTGATACATTGATTAGAGAGGTAATGTACTTAAATAGATCTAAAAATCTGCAATTCAAAGTTGCAATATGAACAGGTCATAGTGTTTCATTTTAACCATTGAAGAATCAAGTCTCTTAACTGAGAAGGACTTAACAGTCTTCTATATATTGAGGTACATCCCAAGGAGTGGCAAAAAGGTTGATTCATGAAAGTAGCATTGGATTTGCCCGATACCTATTGACAATCTAAGAAGGAGGTTGATTCAAGGATGGTAGCAATAGATGCCTGATACTAAGTGACAACCTCTATGTATAAAATCCTCTAACAAGGTTGCACTTAACAGTGTGTTTGTAACCTTTAACAGGGTTGGCTCCTAACAGGGCTCACTTAAGAAGAGTGAAAATTTGGGGGTACCGGTCCCAGTGGTTTTTCCCCTAACAGGGTTTCCATGTTAAAAATTCATGTGTTATGTGTGTATGATTAATTTATTTATTATTTTGTATTTGACATAGTTAAGACTCAATTGATCAGTATACTCTGCTTATTTATTGAGTTTCAATAAATAGTTATACTACTTATCGGTAATCAAGAAAGAATAAGGATTGATAGAGAACATCGATAGACAGTTAAATCAATATTAGTATTTTATGGCATCATCTTGTAGGGACATAATAATCTGAGGTTTATTGATTGGTGGTTAAGTTTGAAAGGATAAATTTCTAAGGCCACTGATTCACCCCCCCCCCCCCACCCTCTCAGTTA
>MU226350.1:1539709-1589077 GCA_018584345.1 Thuja plicata
CAGATGAATTCACTAATTTCTGTAATGAGCATGGTATAAAAAGATAGGTTTCTGCACCAAGAACACCACAGAAAAATGGGATTGCTGAGAGAAGGAACAGATCAATAGTTGATTGTGCTAGAACACTAATGATAGAGAAAGGCATCACCCAAATCTTCTGGAGTGAAGCTATTAGTACTGTTGTCTACACACTAAACCAAGTACAATTGAAGAAAGACACAAAGAAGACACCTTATGAGCTATGGTATGGTAAAACACCCAATGTAAGTTACTTCAAAATATTCGGTAGTCAATGTTATATCTTAAAAGATGATAGAAATGGAAAGCTTGACACCAAAAGTGATGAAGGTATCTTTCTAGGGTATTCCACTAGGAGAAAAGCTTATAAATGTCTTATCAAGGCTTCTAACAAAATTGTTGAAAGTGCAAATGTAAAGATAGATGAATTTGCAGAAAAGAATGAGCTGGAAAGCAAAAAAGAACCAGAGGACTACAACAAGTTTGTATACTATGAAGAACTCAACACTCTACCTGAGCAATAGTGCTTAATTCCATAACAATAGAATGTTGCAACCGACGGTCAGACTGCAATTACTGACGGTCAGGATGATGATCAAAATAATGTGCAAGGTGATGAAGAATAAAATGAAGATCAAAATGATCATCAAGCTGATACAAAAAGAGTTGTACCTATACTTGCAAGATATGTAAGAAGGAACCATCCAAAGATCACGATCATAGGAGATAAGAAAGCTGGTACAAGAACAAGAAGTAAGTCTTTGAACTTAAATTGTTTAATTTGTGAGTTTGAGCCAAAATCTGTCAATGTTGCACTAGATAATGAAGAATGGATAAGTGCTATGAATGATGAAAATGAGTAGATTGAAAAGAAAAAGACATGGTCACTTGTGCCAAGACCAGATGACAAGAATGTCATCGGTACAAAATGGATATTCAGGAATAAGCTGAATGAGAATGGAGAAGTCACAAGAAATAAAGAAAGACTAGTATGCAAGGGATATGCACAAGAAGAAGGTATAGACTATGGAGAAACCTTTGCACCCATTGCTAGGATAGAAGGTGTAAGAATACTACTTTCTTATGTTGCATTCAAAGGATTCAAGGTATATCAAATGGACGTCAAGTCTGCATTCCTGAATAGAATACTTGAAGAAGAGGTATACATTGAACAACCAGAAGGGTTTTTCGATCCAAACAAGAGAAACATGGTATGTAGAATTCACAAAGCCTTGTATGGATTAAAAAAACTCCTAGAGTCTTCTATGAACGACTTCATTCCTATCTTATAAGTATTGGATTTGTAAGGACTAGTGAAAATAGTAATCTTTATTTAAAGGAAGATACTAATGCTAACACTTTGATTGCTGAAATATTTGTTGATGAAATCATATTTGGAGGCAATGATATGCTATATAAATCATTTTATAATGAGATGAGCAAAGATTTTGAGATGTCTATGCCTATGTTTGGAGAGATCAAGTTCTTTCTTGGTCTACAGATCATTCAACAAAGTGAAGGTATTTTCATTACACAGTCCAAATACATTAAAGAGGTCCTAAAAATATTTAAGATGGAAGAATCCAAACTAGTTGGAACATCGATGGCTACTGGATGTAAGTTGACAAAGGAGGACAAGACAATAGAGGTAAATCAGACTTTGTATAGACCAATGACTGGAAAATGCATGTATGTTGTACACACTAAACCAGATATTGCACATGCAGTAGGAATTGTTGCTAGAATTTATGCTAACCCCAGGGAATCACATATGATTGTTGTGAAAAGGATTTTAAGATATCTGAAGAATACTAAGGAATATGGCTTGTGGAATAGAAGAGAAGGAAAATTTGAACTTAAGGTGTTTACCGACACTGACTGGGCTGGAAATCTTGATGATCGGAAGAGCACAACTGAAGGAGCATTCTTTATGGGTGATAGACTTGTCACATGGATCAGAAAGAAGCAAGGATGCATCTTAGTGTACTGCAGAAGCAGAGTATGTTGTTGGTACTAAAAATTTCTCAAATATTGCATGGATCAAACAGTTGCTGGAAGGTATGCATATGAAGATCTTAGAACCAGTAATTATCTATTGTGATAACACCAGTGTAATAAACATTTCCAAGAATTCATTCATGCATTCCAAGACTAAACACATTGCCATCAAGTATCATTATTTGAGAGAACAAGTTCAAGAAAAGGAAGTTATACTTGAATATGTGAAATCAAAAGAACAATTGGACGATATCTTCACCAAGCCACTGCCCAAGGATACATTTGAGTACTTGAGAAAGAGACTAGGGATCAAACCCTTGTCTACCAGTTAGTAAAATGACTGAAGGATGCATCAGCCTACATATTATCAGAATATCATTCATGTTGATGCAAACAAAGAGATGAACTTCAAAGCTACATCTATACACAGACATGTATATATTAGAACCAAGCACTAGAGCATATTGACATATTGCTGATGGATAAGGGAAATTCAAGGAATATATTATGGATAGAGAAATGATTGTTTGACATGAATGTCAGATATTTGTAATATATTTGTTTGGCATTGTTGTCAAAGGGAGAGAAATTATCCATATTATCAAATCTTTCTGGAAATAGAAAGAGTTTATCCACTATCATATTACTCCAATAGGGAGGATTATATCTTTAGGGAGAGCAAATTGTATGGAAATATTATACAAAGGGAGAGTTGCTGACAAGAAAAAAGACATCAAAAGAGAGAACAGTCAAAGGAGAGAAATTGACACAAGGAGAGGACACAACACATCAGAAGAAAAAGAGATGCAAGAATCAAATTTAAGCTAAAACAAAGCTTACCGAAGGTCAAACATTTATTGGTTGACAAAACAAAAATAGTGGTAGTTTGATGGATCTCAACTGTTGTATTTCATATTGTATTAGAAATAGTATAGTGTGATAATATAGTATGTTTCCATCAATGCCAAAGGGAGAGATCGATGACATGTAACTGATTGGATGTTTGATAATGTTAAGTTGAAGATAATGCAAGGCATTAAATTAGTTAATGGTTTGTATTGTCATTAATGTCAACTTGATATCATATGTACGGTCATGTACATAATGCCAAAGACTTCAGAGAATCAATGGAACAAAGGTTATGCTTTCAGCAATGCATAAAATTCAAGTATTCACTGAGTGACAAAAAACACCGACGAAGTGCACACCATCGGTAAAGGCAAAGAAGAACAGTCACAGTGATACCCAATGATCAGAAGCATAGTGTTGCCTGATGAAGAAAAACCATAGGATGCCTGACGAGCTAAAAATAGAGTTTCCCGATGAGTAAAAATCCAATGTTACCTGATGGATGGAGATCCCAAAGCTAATTGGAGTCTCACCGATGGAACTGTCAGTTGTCACTGACAACTAACTATAGAGGTGACCGACAGAACAGAGAGTTCAGAAAATGACAAAATGTCTAGCTGGCAAGAGCTAAAGATAGACTTAACTGGTTGTTTTCTTTTTTTTACTCGACTAGAGTTAAGTGATTGATTTAAAGATGATTTGTACAGTTGGCAAGAAGATAATTATGAGATAAATCAGGAGTTATGCTTTAAATCTAATTGGCTGGATTGTTTTTCATGCCAAGAATCAAGAACCAAGAAATAGTAAATATCATGTCTATATAAGAGACAAGCTTAATTCATTTACGAATGGGATTAAGGGGAATGAATAAAAAGAGGATGTTGAAGAGAAACTGATGAAGAATAACTTCATACAGTCCTGATCAATCAAGATAAATTAGAGCTAAGGAATTTTGTAGACACCGATGAATAGTGAGCACAACATCACAGAGCAGAAAGTGTGGAGAAAAAAGGATTGAATTGATACATTGATCAGAGAGGTAATGTACTTAAATAGAACTAAAAATATGCAATTCAAAGTTGCAATATGAACAGGTCATAGTGTTTCAGTTTAACCATTGAAGCATCAAGTCTCTTAACCGAGTAGGACTTATCAATCTTCTATATATTGAGGTACATCCGAAGGAGTGGCAAAAAGGTTGATTCATGAAAGTAGCATTGGATTTTTTTGATACCTATTGGCAGTCTAAGAAGGAGGCTGATTCAAGGATGGTAGCAATAGATGCCCAATACTAAGTGACAACCTCTATGTATAAAATCCTCTAACAAGGTTGCACTTAATAGTGTGTTTGTAACCTTTAACAGGGTTGGCTCCTAACAGGGCTCACTTTAGAAGAGTGAAAATTTGGGGTATCGGTCCCAGTGGTTTTTCCCCTAACAGGGTTTCCAAGTTAAAAATTCATGTGATATGTGTGTATGATTCATTTCTTTATTGTTTTGTATCTGACATTATTAACACTGGATTGATTGGTATACTTTACTTATTTACTGAGTTTCGGTAAATAGTTATACTGCTTATCGGTAATCAAGAAAGAATAAGGATTGACAGAGAACACCGACAGACAGTTAAATCAATATTAGTATTTTATGGCATGCATCTTGTAGGGACATAATAATCTAAGGTTTATTGATTGGTACTTAAGTTTGAAAGGATAAATTTTTGAGGCCATTGATTCACCCCCCCCTCTCAGTTATTACTAACATATTTGACTGTGATGGATGAGAAGAGGAGTATGTTTCCCTTTTGGACATTGAAGTGTTTATGAACACTGTAGAATGTGTTCATAAACACATAGACCCAATACAAAATCCGTGGACAAAAAAAACATAGATTAAAAAAATCCAAGAAACAAAAGCCTAAATCTAAATTTTACAGTCATTCTTGTTGATGCGTGGCCTTAGTGAGGAATTAATCCTCACCTAGATCGAACAAAATCCATTTGAATCCCCCTCTGTAGTCCCTGTTCTCACAGTCTATAAATGTCGTCAGCTCACCTGCAAAGGAAGCTACAAATGTGAAAGAATGACATGCTTCTATGAAGGAATGAATGGAAAATGAAACCATCAAATGTGATAAGAACACATTCATATACCTCTGTGCAACCAAAAAAACTAGATGAAACCAAAAATTGTGATAGCAATATTATATTTTATCTTGCAAAATTAGAAAGATAGCGACAACGAACATATTAGCATGTAACGACTACATGAAAAACTTGCAAGGTGTTCTTCCACTTATGATTCAGTCCCAAACGGATAGAAATCTCCAAAATAGGCAAGATGGAAAGGAATGAAAGATGAGTAAAATTGGCGAGGAGGCAGGCATAGTAAATGGTTTGTGCATTGTTTAATGTAACTAGTGTGGTATAATTAAGGAGAGGTGACATGTATTAAATGCGGTGGGACATTCAAGTGTGAGGAGATGATAATAAGATAAGGCACATAAAAGTGGCTTTGGTGGCCATGTGGCCAGTAATGATGAAACCAACATGTCCAATACTGATGGAAAGGCAAACCGTACCTAGTCGACACGCCGAAAGGTTTGATTTTGGACATGTTGGTGTAAAATTGGCTTGTTGATGTGGTAGACAGATGACTCAATGCCATAAATTTTTATTTGGGGTTTCCAACTAGACGAAGGAAATAAAAATTAAAAAAATAAGGTTTGGGGGCCCACGTGATGATCCATGTGGACCCCAAAGTTAGGGTATGCACCTTCTGGCTCCCCTTCCCTAATCAGGAAAAGCACGATGCCCCCAAAATATAGTGTTTTGACAAAGACAACACACCATGCAATTTTGGAAAAAAGACACAATGCCTCTTTATTATAACTCAATAAATATATTAATGTAAGACTATAATCAATGTGTAAGGAACACAATAGCCTTGAATGAACTAATAAAAACCAGGTGATAATCAATAATGTGAACTATGTTGATAAGCATGAAATCATGTATAAATGAGATGTAATCATAAAAGCACATACAAAGTTCATCTTTTGTCAATTTTTTTTAATCTTAGGGTCTAGGAATGATAATTCAATAAATGTGCATGACATGTGGCATGATAAGAAAATTAGAAAAATAGTACATATGTGGTGCCAAGATGTGTTAATATATATAAATAGGTGTCATATCCATGTGGTCTTTCATAAATTATCATAGGACAAAAATTATTATCCTTGTAAGAACAAATTTAGCATTTTCACTACACATCAAGCCCAAGTGTACATGGGTCATGTCATAGAGAAATATGTTTAGCATCATTAATATTCTACCTATTATCTAAAAAATGAAGGTGATAGGATATGGTTTGCAAGTTGCAATTTTTATAATCTAATATATTAGTGAGGTAGGATAATGAAATAACACTTTCACTTATTTAATACCTTAGAGAAATTAATAAATGTAAATTTAGAGTATTCAAGCATTTTTTAAGATGGTTGTTTGTAGAAGCTGTGCACCTTCTAGGGATGGTTGAGTATCATTTTAGATTGAAAATTTAGACACCATAAACATAGTGAACGAATTAAAAACTTCTAACCCTATTTATTTTTTAGTTTCATCTATTTTTTCAAAGGTGTTCATATTTTTTTGATTTTTAAAATAATATAATTTTATTCTATTTTTAGTTCATGTAGACCTAAATATTAAGACTGTTCTTGTCTCATGAGTTGACTTGTAGATTTTACCCTAAGAAATAACCATTGATATCAACATGTAACACATTGCATTTCTTTAATTTTTTAGTATTGAGTGCATTTATGGTATCTTCTTTCTTGTTTTTATGTGTAGTAGAAGCTATAGGTAGTCAATCTACACACATTATTTGTTGACGGAGCATATGAGTATTATTGGAGGGCACAAGAATTATATATATGACCAAATTACCCTTGCTACACTCTAATACATAATTTAATTTTATTAATTATATACCTATTTATTTTCTCCTCATATATTTATGTAGAAGTGAATGAAAAAATAATAATTTTTGATGGGACTATTATCTACTAGCTTAATATTATCAGTAATTTTAGCTTTCTCAAATCGTGTGGTAACCTGCACAAAACTTGTATGTTTTGTAGCTTTCATCCTCTAAGCACACATATCTTGAGGCAATTCCTAATTTCTCTTTGTATAGTATGATCTCTCAAAAATCATTTTGATTGAATCTCTCATTTATGTTTTTGGAAATTTGTCAAAGCCAATTTTTGGAGTTAGACATTTTTCCCCTCATGTAGTGATGAAGAATTTTTGAGAAACTAAACTTCCAATGTAGTTCGGGTTTTATTTCCCAACTACACTATTTTCGTGTAGTTTCATAGAATTTTTCAGCAGATATACTTCCAAATGTAGTTCAAGTTTCCCAATACACTATTTTTATGTAGTGTTAGAGAATTTTTGAGCTACTATACTTCCAATGTAGTTCAGTTTTTATACTTCCAACTAAACTATTTTATGTAGTTTCAAAGAATTTTTGAGAAACTACACTTATAATGTAGTTTGGGTTTTATTCCCCCAACTACACTATTTTCATGTAGCGTGAGACAATTTTTTAGCAACTACACTTCCAATGTAGTCTGGGTTTTATTGTAATGCCCCCGCTAAGGAACCCAAGAGGACAACACTAACTAATCAACTTAATGGTGCATTTTTTAACAACAACAACAACAACAACAACAAACAATAACAACAACAATTTTCCTAACATGATCATACCAATTAATCATTCTTAAGCATTTAGACAGTTCATGCCATGAATGTAGAAATAAGAAAACATTTTTATATCATACAATGCTTACAAATCATGAGTGTAGAATAACAATCAACTCCTAAGTCATCAAAGAGTTCCCTAACGTCACTACATAAGCAGCAAATCTCAATCATATTTATTCATCTAGATACATCAATGGAATACATCATCAAGATCTAGAACATCATTTATCCTATTTCTAGATCCATTTAAATCTCAGTTACAACTATTCCTAGATTATAATTTCACTTTAAATAGTAGAATCAACCTTTAAGAATCAACTCATAACAATTACCTAGCTAACAACCTATCCCCTACATAAATAAAATACTCTAGTTTCCATGAGGGATTCATCAAATCCAAGAGAGGACCAATAGAATATCATAGTGTCAAATAAGAGTACAATATAAATATCATCAAAGTAACCAACTTGTGAGGATCTGCAAAATGAATCTTTCCAATGCCTAGGTACCTGCCCCATAAGATCACAAGAAACAACATATCACAACAAGAGCTAAGCACAAACCAATAATAAAAAAGAGTGCAACTAAGAATAATAATATTACACTCTACTCATCC
The DNA here is from genome assembly GCA_018584345.1 of Thuja plicata. Taxonomy (NCBI): domain Eukaryota; kingdom Viridiplantae; phylum Streptophyta; class Pinopsida; order Cupressales; family Cupressaceae; genus Thuja; species Thuja plicata. Next base: position 1,547,965 of record MU226350.1, read on the forward strand.
AAGAAAATGGGATTGGACACTAGAGAGTGTAAGGGAAGAGTGTCATCACATGGCTGTCCCCTTGGGTTACCTTGGTCTGGCCACTCTTGGAGCTGAACCCAAAGGAAGGAATCATGTAGAACCAATCCATCCTTTCATGAAGACAAGGATGATTGATCATGCCTGACACAACATGTATCTTCTCCCACTCCCATCCTTATCCTAAACTAGCACTCAAGGCATGGGCAAGACATCATTATTATCTTAGTTAATGTTTACCCCAATTCATTTAATTAGGTTTCCAATTGTTTATAAAACTTGAGAATGGGTTACCTAGGTGTGACCACTTTAAGGCCTCAACACCCATTGAGAGCCACTCTCCCTCATGACTCCTAGATGACCATCCTTAGAACTAGACATAAAATTATGGAATTTTAAATAGAAGTTAAATACTTGTGAATCATATTTCAAATCAGCCACATGAAATCATGTTCATAGAAATAATTTCCATAAAAATATTTCAATATAAAAATAATTAATTATTTCACACAACAATGCTCAAGCCTATAAGAAATTAAAATTCCTATCTTAATTACATTCCACCAATATCACAAACCCAACTACAAAAGTGACGATGAATGTACAACATCATATTCCTATAGCAACACATATATAGTCATAACACCTAATTTTCCTTATTAAATAAGTACTAACATGTTCTAGATTCTATCTCATTTTAACATGCCGATGAGTCAACAAAATCACTATTATGCCAGTGTTCAAAGACATCAAATATCAAAGAAACATGCAATGCCCAGGTAAAAAATTAGAGTATATAATGTACAATTCTAAGAATACATACACAAATAGCCACACATACTATCTTCTCAAAAAGGCATAACATTACACACGGTTACAAAAGAGAAAAATATGATCTGGGAGAATGATCCATGTGGGAAGATTGGGGAAATGTGCTCTGCTAGGGTTTTGTGTCTAGTTTGCCTTTTTTGAGCCTTAACTCTTTCTTGTGTAATACATACCGCATTTACCGCGGGAGTTTTTTTTAGGTTATTAATGGCTCCGACCAGCCTTTGCCTAGCAATTGATGCTGGTGCTAGAGTTGATGTGGATGCTCATGGCACCTCCAAACAAGTGACCTCGCAAGTTCATCCTAAAGTATTCCATGAGGTATGCCTGATATTGTCTTGCCTGTTCAAGATTTTGATTCTGCCTGTGATTGACTTGAAAAGAATACTCTTATTGGCTATTTTGATGGTAGAATCCCTCCTGAAAGCATGCTACATGAATGGGTAACCAAAGCCTTGTCTCCTCATGGAGTCTGGCTTGATGGCATTCAAAGCCTTACCAAAGGCTTTTTTCTTTTTCACTTTTCCAACCCAACTCATGTGGAGGCTATTCTCTCACATGGTCCTTGGTCTATTAGGTCTTCTCTCTTGGTTTTTCAGTGTTGGTCATGTGATTTCTTTATTTTTGATGACATGAAATTATGTGTTTCTGTTTGGGTTGAGTTTCTTGGTTTGCCTTTTCCTTGCTAGCCTTTCATGCAAACCCTAGCGCAGGCTATTGGCAAAGTGGTCTATCTTGAACCAGACCATTTCTTTAATGCTCATCCACAAAAGCGAGCCTGTGTTGAGGTTGACCTTTCAAGGGACCTCAAGGAGTCGATTGAGATTCAAATTGCTGATACCATTTTCACCCAAAAAGTGATGTACCTGAATCTGCCACACACCTGTTATCGGTGTCAATCTACCACTCATAAGATCAAAGATTGTCCCTTGGTGGATTTGAGGCTAAAACCCCAGGCCAGAGATGTTACTTCTAAGCCAGCTAATTTGACTGGACAATGGTGGTTTGCAAAGGTAAAATATCTTTAGCTTCTTCTTCAAAGAATCCTTTAGCATTGCCTTCCCTAGCGGCTGCTCCTCAGTCTACTATTTGAAACCCTGGGGATATCCAGGGGAAAGATAAGTGCATGGACTCTTTAGTTCCTATTCAACCTATTGTTGGTTCTACTGGATGCCAGCCTTGGGTTAACACTCCGCTTGCTACCTCCATAGTCTCAACATCGGCTTCTCAGCCTTTGAGGCATTCTCATAGCCCTCCCCGGTGGGATGAGCATGATGAACATGCTTCCAAAAAATGTAGAGTTATTCTGGGAGGCTATGATGAGTCCTTTGCCAGACTCATGGGCCATTCTTCTTCTACCATTTTGTATAACAACTTCTCCTCTCTTTGGGATGAGGATGATATGCAAGATAATTATTAATGAATTACATCTCTTGGAATGTTTGAGGTCTTACTGACCTCCACCGAAAGTATTTGGTTAGATGTTCATCAATTTTTTGCTTTGTTGGATGTGTTTTTCCTTCAAGAGGTTAAAATTGTTGGTTTCTTGCTCTAGGCTACTTGTAGAACGATTTGGCTTGACAGCCTTGTTTTCTCCTCTCAGCACGAAGCTGGTCGAGGTGGTGTTTTTACTCTTCTCTCACCTTGGTGGCACTCTTTTCTTGTTGATCATGGTTGTGAACCCACTCAAAAATTAGTGTGGATTTTTTTGTCTATTCACAATCATTCTTTTTGGATTGTTAATGTTTTTGCTTCCAATGATGTTGTTGAGTGATCTCTTCTTTGGAGATGGATTGCTGACACACTACCACTAGCCACTTGGGTCATGTGTGGTGACTTTAATATGGTTGAGATAGTAGTAGATAAAGATGGGATTGTTCCTTTTTGTTGGACAAATGGAGAGCGTCAAGCCTAGTACCACATGCATAATAAATTAGGCCTTTTTGATCCTATTACACACCGCCACCATCCTGGAGATGTGTGGCATGCTTCGTCTAATTTTAGATCTGGTTTTGACATAGTTCTGAAATGGCTTGATCATGCCATGATCTCCGCACAATATTTTTTTCCTTCTCAGACTCCCAGGACTCCCCTATTATTCCTCTCATTGATGTTAGTTTGTCAGACAACTTTCCCATCAAATTTGGTGTTGAGTGGGCTACAGCTCTGCAACAGACCTGCAAAATGAAATTCTTTTTTAATAATTCTATGTTGTCCCATCAAGCCACGGTGGCCCACATTTAGCGTGTTTGGAATTTGGAACCCAGGCCACGTCATGCTGTTGGCTGAATTCAATGGTGGAATGATGCTATCAAACGCACAACCCAATTTCTCTGCATTTATGGTAGACAACTTGCAACTTTCCACAGGAGCTCCTACCAGGATACAACCAGAGAGTTGCAATCTTCTATGGAAAATATTTTCATGGATCCTTTCAACATTCAGTTACAGGTCCATCTTGCATAGATTCGTCATCAAAAACAAGTTACTAATCCTTACACTGCTCGTGGTGCTCAGATCAAAGCCCGTCTTCATTGGCTGAAGATTGGGGATTGAGCTTCCAAAGAATTTTTCCAATGCATGAGAGCTCGTCATACCTCTGTGGGAATTAAGTGTATCAAGGAAGGTCAGGCAGTCTTTTCTAAACTACCTGACATCCTTTAGGCTTTTGATTGCCATTATGAGAAAGTTTTTACTTCCTAGGAAAATTATCTTGACAAAGATAATGCCCTTAAGACCACTATGGTTGTGGTTCCCAATAGGATTTCTTCCTCTCAGAGGGAATTTTGTGATCAGCTACTCTCTATTGTTGATCTCAAGGAAGTTTTTTTCTCAATGGTTGATGACAAAGCACCTGGGTGTGATGGTTTCCCTTGTGAATTTTACAAAAAATTATGGGACTTTGTCGGTCCTGATCTCCACAAAGTCTACCTAGAGGCTTTTCACTCTGAAACCTTGGGTGATATCATTAACAAAGGTAATATAAAATTTATTCCCAAGACTAGAGATCCTAAAGATATCTCTAATTGGAGACCGTTAACACTGTTGAATGTTTCTTGCAAAATCATTGCCAAAGCTCTTGCTCTTAAAATTCAACATCTTCTACCCTTGATTGTTCGACCAGAATAAACTAGATTCATCAAGTCTAGATTTATCCTTGATAACATTATTGTTGTCTAGGAAGGCATGGAGTGGGCTCGCACTGCCCACCAATAAGCTCTTTTTCTGAAAATTGACTTTGCTAAAGCCTATGACCAAATTGAATGGCCATTTGTCTTGGCTATGCTATAAGATCTAGGATTTGGACCTAGATTTATTCAATCTGTCAGGATGCTCTTCAGGGGTGCTTCTTCTTGCATCACCATCAATGGTCATCAATATGCCACTTTTGGCTTATTCCGCTCCATACGCCACGGTTGTCCTCTTGCTCCCAATTTGTATGTGCTTGTTGTAGAAGGCTTTGGATACTTGTTGGCTAATGCCATATTTTTTGGTTGGGTTAGAGGAATATCCTTGCCTTCCTCCCCCACTCAACTTGTCAATGGCCACTTTGCAAATGACTCAGTCCTCACTCTCCTTGAAGAAGAAGATAACATTAACACTACGCTTCAATGCCTTGATACCTTTTGCTTAGCCTCTGGCTCTGCCATTCAGTGGCACAAGACCCAATGTTATCGTCAATCATTTCTTCCTCTACCTTCCTGGATTCTTCAATTTGGCTGGAAGTGGATTGCCCATGGTGAGATTTTTTTGCTTTTTGGGAATCCCTTTTTCTTTTCAAGCTTCCCCTGTTGATCTCTGGAATGCTATTCTCAATAGAGTTGAAACAAAACTTGCTTACTAGATTACCAAACCTCTTTCTTTGGCTGGAAAATTCCAGATATGTGCTAAGGTTCTTTCCACCATGCATGTTTATTATTCTTCATGCTGGGCTCCTTCAAAATATTCCTATGGTAAGTTGGAACAACTTCTTCAAGATTTTTTATGGGCCTCTAGTGTTGACCATCATGGTTTCCATAGAGTCACCTGGGAATATTTTTGTTTGCCTAAAGCTTCAGGTGGGCTTGGACTTCTTTCTACTCACAATAGGGCCTTTTTCTATGTGCCAAGTGGGTCATCAGAGCCATCACAGGAGATGAATCCTAGAAAATTCTCCTCAGACACTGCATTTCATCTAGTTTTCCTTCTCATAGGCCGGCTTGGAAAGGGATTGGGTTTCAAACCCTCCTAACCATGAAAGAGCCTGTTTAAATTCAGGGTTCCTTTTTTCTCAAAAGTATCTAGAAAGCCTAGGAAACCCTCAAACCTTGGCTTTGCTGGGTTGGAGATGGCTTTAGGGATGGTCTAGCCTTTAATCTGCATAACATCTGGTGGTCGCCTCTTTTCCAGATTCAAGGGCAGCCTCTTACCAAAATTCCAGGTGCAGTGCTCTCCACTTTCATAAGCGTGGCATCCACACTCCTAAGGAATTTTTTTCCAGAGCTACCTTTAGTATCTACTCTTGGGAAGATACAAAAATACAATTTTTTCTTAATTGGATTGATCGTTTAACTTTTGACCTTCTTGTTTCTACTATACCTCCTTAATTACTTCATAAGCTCTATATTTCTTCTTCCAAGCCTTGGTGGAAAGATTGGAAGTGGTATCCGGTGACACCATTTTCTAATTACAAGCCCAAGCTTGGTTATTCTTGGTTGGTTCCTCACCTTCCTATGGTTGATACTCTCAACCACTGATGGCATTTGCATTCATCTCATGGTACCTGGTAGAACAGATTTCTCATGGTTTGGTCTGCTATCACTGAGCCAAAGATTTCTCATTTTTATTAGTGTGTTCTCTTCCAAGGCTTACCGTTGGGTGATAGACTCAAAAAAATGGGAGTTCCCAACCCTAGATGTCCATTTTTTGGCTTACCAGAGTCTTTCCTACATATGTTTTGGTTTTGTAGAAGAGCTCAATAGTATTGGGCTTGGATTCATGATTTCTTTTGGCCTTTAAGGCTGGAGTTTTTTTCCTGGCATATGGTCCTATTGGGAGGTTCTCCCAGAATCCCCTTCCAATTTTCCTAGATTTGGCATGCTTTCAGTCTGGAGATTCTTTTTACTTTATGGAAAGATAGAAATGTTGTTTTATTTTCTCACAGCTCTCTTGATACCAATATATCTATGTACTCTAAAGATTGTATCTATAATAATGTGCTTCTACAGATACAAGTTTAGACAGATAAGGTGGCTCTTGAAGTGGCACATCTACAGGAACTTTTGCAACACTGGGGCAATGCTCCTTGTACTGTTGCTTGTGTTCCACCAGACCCTATTTCTGCTAGCAATACCCCTCCTCACCATCGTCGCCACTCCTCAGGCAGGCGATCTTTCACTCCCCACTCTTAGGCTCATCCTAGCTCTCCTAGTAGAGGTGCCTAGCGAAGTCATTTGGCTTCTCCTCAGCCATGGTGCAATGCCTCGGGCTAGGACTTTTCACCTCTTGGTGTTCTGCCTATTGCTGGTTCTAACAAATTTCCTTTCTTGGCTTTGGCCATTTCGCCTCCCATAGCAGAGGATGGTGAAATTATGCTAGATAAAGATAAATAAGATAATGATGGGTGGTTACTTCCTGACCCCAACCCTAACCCTACCTCTGGGTGGGGTAATCATGATGATCAAGATCCTCTCTCTACAGCCACTACTTTGGCTCCATGAGGATTTTTTTTATGAATAGTTGTTTCTTGTGATTCTGGCCTTGGGCTGTGTGACTCTCGCGGGGTGACTTTTTCCCCCGACCCCTTTTTTTGTGAATGTGTACTTTATAACTTTTAATTAATAGTAAAGGGCCTATTCATAAAAAAATAAAAATAAGAGTAGCTAAGAAATGAAAAAAATCATGATGACATAACAAAAAGTGAACATCCTAATCATACATGTATGCGCTATTCTTATATATCCATGGCGTACATATAGAAAAAAATAAAATCCAAATCAGATTGTCGAGATGCAATGAAGGAGAGATCCAGAACAGAGGAAAGTTTATTCAAATCAAGGCTAACTATATTTTATAGGGAATTATCACCGAATAGAGAAAGAGGATTACAAACCAATCTGATTGACCAACATTAATGTATTCCCTTATTCGATACAATGAATACAATTTAAGGGAAAGATAAACTTAGTTACAACATATTAGCTTATTCAATAATTCTAATACTATGCACAACTAAACCTATACTATGAGAGATTTAAGCATTCCACATCTATTTTTCATTTTAAATTCTATACCAAAGATGGAATAAGGAAAACTAATCTGTTATAAATGATAGACTTAAATGTTAAACATCCACTGAATTTTGAACAGAGGAACTAATCTCCAGGAGATATTGAACACGTGGTTGAGACACAATGTTGAGGAGCTAAAAAGTGAGAGAGGTAAATCAAGTAAGTGCATAAAATTTATAAACAAAAAAGTTGCCACAAACACACACACACACACACCTCAGGAAAAAAAAAACCCAAAATTATTTGTAACTCGATCGGGTTATTTAAAACTTGAAATAACCTGATCAAGTTGCAGTTCGGTGAATACCAAGCCTAAGTTCTTCAAAACCTGATTAGGTTTTAAAGAACTAAAAGTTCTCCAAAATGTGATTGAATTTGAAGAACTTAACACACACACCAAATTCATAGTCCTATAGAACCTGTACAATATTATTTCTCCCTAAGACAAATCCTAAATAATATTTATGATTTAAGTGAGGATAGATTAGGAAGATAGGAGAGAGGGGAGGAAGATGAGGTGGACAAAGAGAACAAGTCAAGAGATGGAGTGAAAGAGATAGTGATAGGGGGAAGGGATAGGAGAGAGGGGAGAGTGAAAGAGGGTATTAGGCAATGGAAGAGAGAGAGAGAGAGAGAGAGAGAGAGAGAGAGAGAGAGAGAGATGAATATATCGACATATATACATAAATCTATATAAATATATACATATATATCTATACATATGTATATATGTATATATATACACACACACACACATATGTGTAGTGTATATAGAGTGTACATGCATATGTTTTTAGTTCTACAAAACGCGATCATGTTTTGGAGAACTAAAAATATATGAAAAACCCGAATTATGCACACTACATTTCTACTTCTAGATAACATGATCAGGTTTTAGTGTTTAGGAACTTGATTGCGCTATTAAGAACTAGGAAAGTCTATCTTAGTCTTACATAACCCGATCGAATTTTGAAATAGTTAGGAACCCGATCACGTTATGGTTAGGTAAGAGGGTTAGAAAACAATCCTAAGGCTTGGGAGCATTTTTTTTGTCCATTTCTCTCCCTTTACACATCTTTTGTTCTTCTAGGCTAATTTATCAACTTCCTCATCATCAGCTTTACACAGCATTAGGTGGGTATTTATAAAATTACCACCATAATTTTACACGTCTTCTCATCTTTCTAACCATATAATTGTTTCTATTTTTGGGTAACATTAGCATAGTAAACTTTAATTTTTTTTACCAGTGTCTTCATAGTTCTCAGAGACATATGTCTACCATTTTATTAATAAAATTTTGATCTACTTGACCAAATTTTAAAAAATTACATATTATTGTTCTAGACTTGATTCTACACACTTTTAAAAAAAGTTTTCATTTTTGATTATTTTGATGCAAGTTATGCACAACGCACAAACATACACCTGATTTTCAGGATGCACCCACTTCAAAAAATCATTATACAAAATACTAAACAAAAAAATTATAAAAAATACACAACTTCTATCTCTCACTCTTACCTATCATTATACCAAATGATTTTTCAAAATACTAAATCTAACTATATCTTTTGTGAAGTGCATGCCAAACACTATGTTATATTTTTCTAAAAAAACCAGGAATAGTTTTTTGTGCTCACCGGGTTTGACCCTCTTAATATTATCCATTTTCTATTAAAAAATTTAGTATCTTAGAAACTATATTCAGAGTACTAAAATTTGTATTATTTAGACATTTCCTAATTTTGAGTGCATGACTCTGAAATTTATCTTTGAAGTTTAGGTTTACCTGATTTCAAAAAAAAAAGTGGCCACTTATAACCCCCTTTTTGTTCACCATCTTGGTGAACTTATTGAATCAGAAAAGGAAGACTATAAAACACACCTAGAATGACTCCAACAGTGAACTAAGGTATCCAACAAGAGTGAATGTGACTGATAAATCTTGGTGTCATGAAGGTATTTTATCATGTATTTATTCAAATAAATCCTTAGAAACAGATGAGTTATCCACTATGTAATAGATGAGTTATCCACATATTCTATGAGAAGTACTATAGATATACTTTGTATTATTTGATCTATTTTCAGGTTTCTCATTACTCATACAATGGGCATTTTTGGATATATGTTGGATTATCCTTTCTGATATCTTGGTTCTATGATTACTAGTGTCATGATGAGTTTTTTTATGTTTTAAGGGATTTGGATCTATTAGAGCCTATGTATGTTATGGATTAGCTACCCATTTTATTGCAGTGGGATGACTCATATATGGGTTGTAGATGCAGGAGCATCTTAGGATCTTGGCAATCTTGCATCAACCAAAAACATTTGTTTTCCTATTTTCCTGTTTGATCAGTTTTGGTTTTTTTTCTGTGATCATTTTGTGCTTATTCTTGGAGGTTACGATCCTTCCAGTGTGTTTGTACCTTGTTTCTTGTTTCCCTCCAAGGATCATGCATCATTTGGTTACTTCACATTTGAGATCTTTCAAATTCTTGGCGAGATCATGTTGTTCTTCATTTCTGGCCAATATTCATATTTTATGATCTTGTGAATCTTTTCCCAATACGAAAAGCTTAACAAATCATTTCTCGATGATGTTATGTGTGTGGCTGACCTATTTGAGGGATCATGATTCATGTCCTACTCATTGGATGAAGATCCTTACGATTTTGGGTCCTGACCTATATGTGTATTACATTTTATTTTTCATTGGGAAATGTAATCTTTGTTGGCTGACCTGATGTTTGCGAAGGCCTTATATACTCTTGTTATTATTTTCCATAGATCACAGGAGAAAGACATAAAAAAATATCAGCTCCACACTTGTAGAATTCTGATCAATATATTGAATAGAAGAAAGTTCCTACAGAATGTTCATGTAGCTACTGCTAGTGGTAGATGGTATTAAAAAATAACCTATTGAAGGTTCTAATCATGCCAGTATGCTTGGATTGTATCACTACTTGGAGTTGTTCTTGTAACTAATCATTTGATAATAAGGAGGTTGATCTTGTATTCATTTCCTCTTGTTTTCTTTTTGCTTCTTTTGTGTGGCTCTTGCTCAAAGCATTGGTTGCACTCAGTGAGTTCCCACTATCCTTGGATGCGTCAAATGATATCAAAGAAAGGTTTTACAACCTAGGGTTTACTTATGGGGTAGTGGAAGAAGGGATCCAACCTAAAACTATTGAAGATTGTGGGGATGCCTAAGAGGAATGCTAGAGGTGGAGTGAGGCATGCAGATCCAACTATCTTGGATTTGCTGAGACAAATTTATACTAGATTAGAAGTGGTGGAAACTTCTTGGAGGAGGGGAGAACATATAGAAGATGCAAGTGATGAAGAAGGATATGAACATAATTAGAATCAGGAAGGGGAAGGAGAGAACAACAAGGCACCACCATAATTGAATCAAGAGGAAGAAAGGTTCATTAGAGATTTTACTAATGTGAATAAGAGACCTCATTTCAATCCACTAGATTATCATGGTAACCTGGATTATCATGAATTGATAGGTTGGATCACAGAGTTGGACAAGTGTTGGAATAATAGAAAGGTGAGTACTGAGAAGGGAGGGGTGAATCAATACCCTTACTATACTTTTCAAGAAAATCTTTGTAAACATATACTGTTATAACCGTCTGAGTAGATTACTTTCACCAAACATGTAATGTCATTGCTGAAATGTAAATGCATGTAATAAAAAAAATAAAAATTCATGAAACTTAAGTACACATAACACTAGTATTTTGGTATCACAAAAAACCCCTATTAGAAGGTAAAAATTGCAGTGGGGATGAGACCCACAAATCTTCAATAGCATTAATTAAGTAGCCTGTTAGAGCTTACAAAGATTGATCACTTCTGGTGACCTTACCCTATTAGGAGAAACAATAAGATCAATTAGATCTGCCTCGTGTGAGGATTTAGCAACACAAAGCATGTGTGCACTCTGTTAGGAGATTTATACAAAGATGGTTAAGTCTACTCTGTTAGGAGATTTTTGGGATTGTTACAATTGTTAGAGAGTAAAAAATGTGTGATCTGACCAAATTAAAATCTCAATATTGTGGATACACATCTTTTAAGTACAATGAATTTATCACCTTACTATGACTGATAATACCTTATGTTATGCTTGGTTTCCTTGTCTCTGTTTCGAAAGCTGAATGATGCAATGTAGTCCTTATTCTAAAACCCTTGTCTGATCTCCTGATGTCCTTAGTGTGACAACTACTTGATCATTACTTGATCATCATCCATTAAAAATAGACATCTTATCCTTACATATATCAAACCTCTTGACCTAATTAGGGTTTTACAATATCTTAGAAAAACTAAGATCAACAGTGTACAAAATTTACCTTAATCATCTATACATAGGAGATACAAACAATTAATGAGTGCATGTGTAATTAATGTCCTCCTCGATCAATGTAAACTGTTATCCAGCTTGACAAAAAGATGTTACCTAGATTGATGTGCCAATTCAAACTTTTATGTAACCTCTAGTTTACTTAGTAAATACTATCTCTTGGTGCTCAGTGTTCCTTGTGTATCTCGGTGTATACTACATTCTCGGTAAGTCTGTTGCTCAGTGATCACTGTATTCAGTTAACTTTGTGCTTGATCACTGCACTCGGTTAACTCTGCATTCAGTGATCATACCGAATAGTCTATCTTTGACTCTATTTCTGACTAGAAATTTGAATGCTTGCATACTAATGACAACCTTCAAAGCTCATTTGGAGTAACATTCTCCCCCTTTGGCATTAGTATAAAAAACTTTTATATATTCACAAAAACTTATACATAGTGACTCCCCCTTTTTACATGCTTGGTATGCATAGATATATACATATGTTTCCCCCTTTTTTGAAATTAATGACAAAAATAAATAACTTACAACTTGTCAAAAATGTGAGTTTGGGTCTTTTGAAGATTTTCCATTAACTTCTCTTGTTCCTCCTTCAGTGCTCAAGGGTCAACTGTTCCAAGTTCAGTTGGGCATGTATATCATATATGCTCTCTATGATGGATAGGTCCGGGGTGGCAATCAAAATCTTGGCCATTTTCACATGTTTCTGCATTTATACTAAATGCAGTAGTAACATAGCCTGAAGCTCGGTTACATCTTCTCTTATATTTCCCTCTTCCTTCTTCAAGTCAAGTCTCAACCATTATGTTTGTAGAACTTGGTGTAATGCATTTGAAATGCATGTTGCTCAATTGTAAGACTTTTTGCACTATCATTTACATCATCATCTAATTTCTTCATCTTTTCACTAAGCTTGGTAGTGAAGTGATCTAATGTGCATAACTTCTACAGAATTGTAAGTGCTTCAGTAATAGCAGTTTCTAATCGTGTTACAAATTTTGAGAGTGTCACCTTATTATCTGCCACTACTTGGCTGGTCTTCTCAGTAACCTAAAGTTACTTATTATTTTCTTCTCTCTCTTCTAACTTATGCTTGACATTAATATCTAATCCATTTATACCCTTGGTGAGCAATGAAATTTGATCAATGATGGGGGTAGATTCATTGATGTTCGTGTCAGGAACAACTTGTTGTAAGATCTCCTTTGCAGCTTCTAGCACCTGTGCATTCTTATGTTCTAACCTCATCGTGTCTTGAGCTACTTTTGGGTGCACAATTCACCATATTTCTTAAGTGATTCAGGATCAAGTTTCCTTGGGTCACATTCAGGGATGTCAATGATTTCATCTAGTCGGACTGTATCCTTGCTCCCTTTCTTCTTCTTCTTCTTCCCTTGTACACTTGATGTAGGAGACAGTTTTAATGATAATTGAGCCTTGTGCTTAGTATCCGACTTTGGTGTCTTGGCAGATGTGATGCCTTGTGTAGGTGGCTCGATAGCTGACTTGGTGTTAGTGGTAGTAGTGTCTACCATTGTTTCCATGTTACCTTCACATGTATCTACCACACCAGTGGTTTCTTTAGGTGCATCAACTTGTGTTTTCATTCCACTATTCTCAATCTATTTACCTTTGTCATCACCCTTGTCTTCATTTGTATTTGTTACCTACTCACGTGTCTTCATTTGTGCTTCACTCTCAATATCAACTACTTGTGCTAGTATAGGAAGATTACTTGGTACCATTTCTTGGGTGACCTATGTTGCATATTTTTCATCTAAGGTCTCAGTAACTCTGATTATCATTTCATCTTCCCTCACTTGATCACCAGGGTCTCCTTCAATTATATCATCAATTATGATTTCTGCATGACCTAGATTAGTCAAAAGCTCAGGACTACCATCCAATACATTATCAATTATTGCATCATCAATATTTGTTGTCTCATTACTCGGTTGATGTTCCTTGATATCGACTGTAGATGCAATGTCCTCTATTTTCTCAGTTGGACATAGAAGATTTTTCCAAATCATGGTGCTCTCTTCATAAAATTATTTCAAATTCCCTTAAAGTATATTAAGTGTTCTTGATTTCTTGGGAATCTCTTTGCATACTGTTGCATTATGTCATCAATTTGTTCCACTATGTAATCAGCTCTAAGTATAGTGAGAGGTGCCTCTCTCATCTGTTTCTCTATATTAAGTGCATAAGTCCATCTAGCTGATACTTTTTCATATAAATCTTGCGGAATGTATGTAGAAAATTCTATAGGGACCTTTTTGAAATTAATCATCATACCTACAATAGATTCTTCCAGTTTATCCCAATTCTCGATAGTCAGATTTGCATAAGTGTGTATCTTAGGATGTCCCAACCTCTCGATTGTCCTTATTGCTTCCGTTATTTCATCAATAATTTGTGGTACTTTATTCTTCACAACCTTAAATTGATCAATGTTATCATCAGAATCATCCTTATCATCTTTATTTCTTACATACTTCTTTCTTTGTCTCGGTGTTGTAGTCTTTGGATTCCTTATCTGATATGTATACTTTGGTAATGGTCAAGTTATCTTAGCAACTCATTTCTTCAAAGGTGGTGAATATGTTGTCTTTGATATTGATCTTGTCCTTGGTGGAGACTTAGTCTTTGTTCCTTTTCCCTTCTTGGCCTTAGGTTCCTCTACTTGTGCTTCATCTTACTTAGTGGCATTGACATCTTGATCTTGTTATTCATCTTCACCGACTATAGTCTATTCCTCAGTATCATCAACTGATTTTTCCAGTTCTTCATTAATGATAGAAAACTTTTATTTCAAAGTGTTTACAGTCTTTGTCTTCTTTCTACCCATATTCTCAACTTGTAGTCCAATAGATATTCTAGTCTTAGCTTTGTCATATGTACAAAATCTCATGGAATATTTGTCAACTGGTTCATTTAGTAGTTTCTCTATTGCCTTAGAAGCTAAGTATATGTCAAGTTCATAATCCATAGGAGGTAGCCATGTTTACCTTGGTTGTATTGCTTTGATGAGTGTTGTGTCTATGTCAACTACAAAATAGATGTCTTCTTTATACTTCTCTACCAACTATATTGGTATTCTTATCCTTTTCTCCATTGTTGCTTTGAACTTTGTTAAATAGTCATTCATAATGGGTTCAAAGTTTGTGCCTAGACTTATAATGAATTGACCGATTTTCAATGTGATCAGTTGGTTTGTCTTCCATTTTACATTACCAATGGATGGGTAAAAGTTTTTTAGATAGAAAAATGTACACAACGATAGAGAACCAAACGTACATGTATTAGATCTTGCTGATCAGATTATTATCATATTTTCTTCTAGTTGCTTTTGCAACAACTCAGCTAGGTCATGTTGAAAACCCTTCTTAACAATTTTATATCCAATATCAATAGCTCCACATGCAACATTGTTAGGTCTACTGAACTAGAAGATTTTGTATGTAATAACATATGCACCAAACCTTAGTTCAGGATCGTTGATGGTGTTGATCCTTAAACCTCTACCATCCCACTCGGCTCCTGTTAGCTTTTCAATTTATATTATGGGCGAGTGCCTTAGGGATTTATTTTTATCTATTGTAGGATACCCAGTTACTACATGTATCACATCTCAGCTTATCTTCTTTGGTTCATCTAGCCAAAAATTTCCATCATGTACTCGAATTAATACTATACATACCCATTCTATTTTGAATTCCTTTAGGAAATGTAGGGCATTGGTTAACCCTTTCACTTCCACATGTTTATGATCATCTTTTAGTTTCCCATCAGAGAAAAGTGTCTCACATGTCGATATTAGCTCAAAAACACCTATTTCACTGATGTTGCAGTGAACGTATGCCCTTACATTGTGAACCAAGAGAACCATAGGCGGTATTGTGGAGAATGCACCTTTGTTCTTGGGTTGAGCTGCAACCTATGGATGAATCTTGTAATGGGGTTCTGTGCATGTTTAATTCTTGACAAGAATTACCTTTTTTCTTTTATCCATCTTTGCCTTCATGGTTTGTGATGAGGACACCATCATATTTTCAAATTTAGGGCTTCCAATGAAATAAATAAGACAACTCAATAAGTGCAAGTGCTTACTGATATAACCTTCAACTGCTCAGATATGCTTTGAATCTCTATAAAATATTTTAAAGTGCTCTGCTATGAACTTGCTATCAATCTCTCTGCTCTACTCTATGATTGTTGTGTGAAAAAATGAGTTCACTTCCCTCAAATTTATATAAAATAATTTTAGTCAGCGCAATAATTACATGTCAAAAACCATTTGGTAGAAAAAAAATCACTCAGTTGATGCTAAAGATACCTCAGCTTGGGGAGTACAACAAATGCTCGGTTGCCTTAGAAATTGAGTTGTCTCTTCACATGTTCACCGACTGGAATTCTTACTCGGCACAGATCAACCGACTCAACTAGATCAAAATTATCAAAAGTATAATACCATAGTGCATCTTAATTCATGCTAATTTTGGCATTTGTGCAATAAATATAGGAACTGATGTAAGATATGGCTTTGCAAAACATAGTTCCATACCTACTTATATTGCTTAGGTGGAGGTGGTGGAATCACCTAATCCATCGGATAAGGTGTCACCGACTGTTGTGCTTGGTCCAGCATTATCATTTGATGCTCTCCTCCTCATTTAATTTTTTATTCTCGTGATTTCTTATATTGTATTCCCATTTTCATAAGTATTTATTCGGTCTGCACAATCTCTGCTTTAGTGACTGACCTTTTTGACAATGTGAGCATACCATTCCAGAATTTGACCAACTTCTATACTTAGTTCTCCATTGTCTCATACCATTATCTACTATATGTCCATATTTACCACATGTTGTGCAACTTTCCCAAGTTTTATAATCCCAAGCATAAGAATTACCTTGTCTTCTCGATTGATTTGCTTTTTCTTGTCCTTTAGGTTTCCAGATTTTCTTCATATTAGTCATGCATGCTTGTGATGTGTGACCATGCATGTTGCAAGTGTGACAATATTTATCCATGTAGATTTTCTTATGTGGTTTGTTCAACTTAGATCTACATTCATGTACTTGATGTCCATGCTTATAACAGTTATAGAAATAACCATTAAATTTAGGAGAGTTTCTAGAAATACCTTTTGCTTTTCTCCTGCAAAGTTTTGATTTGTGGCATAGTTTTGTAAAGTAATGGCATGAGGGTTTGTTAGGATTAGGATTTGAGTAAACATTATTATGTTCAACTTGATTTTATGATTCTCCTTGCTTGGTATACCCTAATTCAGTATTGTTGTTCAGTCTTCTTTGATTGTTCAAAAATTCAGCCATTCTCTTAGTACTATCTTCAGATCTCTTAATCACCTCATTATGTTATTGTAGCATCTTTAATTCATTTCTTAGTTTTTAATTCTCTTCTTTCAGTTCACCAATATCTTCTAGTTTTCTAGCAAGCTCAATATTCACTCGGTTGGCCTCATGACTCATAGAAACCATTTGATTGGTGATCTTAAAGTAATGTTCAGTAAGTCTCATTATCTCAGATTCCTTTTCTTGTAACTTTTCAATTATTTGTCTTCTGTCATCAACATGCATGTTTCTATCTTGTTCAAATTTATTAGCATCATTCAAGACTTCAACCATTCTAACCATTTGTGTATCTTGACTGATCTTCAGTGCTTTCACTTGTTCCATAAGTTGTTGATTGCTCTCAGATAGCTTTTATATGATTCCTTCAAATGCATCAGATATGCTACTAGATTTAGATCTAGATGTATCATATGGGTCATGAATCTCTTCTTCCTGATAATTAGTCTCATGGCAGTGAGATGAAATGTCTTTTTTCTTAATCAACATATCCCCAAGTTTTTCCTTGGTTTCTTTGTATTGTTCGATGTAGATCTGTAACTATAACTTCTGATTCTCAATAGTTTTATCAAGCGTATACCTTTCTATTGTAAGATAATTTCTCTCTCCAGTGATTAAAATTTATAAACAAGAGAACTAGATCTGATACCAATTGTTGGAATAATAGAAAGGGGAGTACTGAGAGGGGAGGGATGAATCAGTACCCTTATTATACTTTTCAAGAAAATCTTTGTAAACATATACTGTTATACCTGATTGAGTAGATTACTTTCACCAAACATGTAATGTCATTGATAAAATGTAAATGCATGTAATCAAAACAATAAAAATTCATGAAACTTAAGTACACATGAAACTAGTATTTTTGGTATCGTAGGAAACCCCTGTTAGAAGGTAAAAATTGTGGTGGGGATGAGACCCACAAAGCTTCACTACTAGATTAATAAAGTAGCCTATTAGAGTTTACAAAGATTGATCACTTCTGGTGACCTTACCCTGTTAGGAGTAACAATAAGATCAATTAGATCTACCTCATGTGAGGATTTAGCAACACAAAGTATGTGTGCACTCTATTAGGAGATTTATACAAAGATGGTTAAGTCTACTCTATTAGGAGATTTTTGGGATTGTTATAACTGTAACAAATGTGTGATCTGAAAAATTACAATCTCAATATTGTGGATACAGATCCTTTAAGTACAATGAATTTATCACCTTTCTATGACTGTTAATACCTTATGTAATGCTCAATTACCTTGTCTCTGTTCTAAAATCTGAATGCTAAAATGTAGTCCTTGTTCTAAAACCCTTGTCTGATCTCCTGATGTCCTTAGTGTGACAGATACTTGATCATTACTTGATCATCATCCATTACAAAATGACATCTTATCCTTACTTATATCAAACCTCTTGACCTAATTAGGGTTATACAATATCTTAGAAAACTTAACATCAACGGTTTACAAAATTTTACCTTGATCATTTATACACAGGAGATACAAACAATTAATGAGTGCGTGCATAATTAATATCCTCCTTGATCAATGTAAACCATTATCCAGCTTGACAAAAAGATGTTACCTAGATTGATGTACCAATTGAAACTTTTATGCAACCGCTGGTTTACTCAGTAAATACTATCTCTTGGTGCTCGGTGTTCCTTGTGTATCTCAGTGTATATTGCATGCTTAGTAAGTCTGTTTCTCGGTGATAACTGTACTCGGTTAACTCTGGGCTTGATCACTACACTTGGTTAACTCTGCACTCAATGATCATACCAACTAGTTTGTCTTTGACTCTGTTACCGACTAACAATTTGAATGCTTGAATACTAATGACAACCTTCAAAGCTCATTTGGAGTAACACAATTACTTTTAACTTGAAGGAACAAGTGAGGAGAAGAAGGTAAAATATTCTTGTACCAAGTTAAAAGGAAATGCATTCTTATGGTGGGAACATTTACAAACAGATCGACAGAGAAGAGGTAAAGATAAGATCAAATCTTTGGATAGAATGGTGAATAAATTGAAGGCTAAGTTTTTGACTGAAGAATACCAAGTATGTCTATCTCAGAAGTTGCAAAACTTGAAGCAAAGACACCTAAGTGTTAAGAGTTACACTGAGGAGCTTTACAAATTGAATATTAGATATGGCCATATAGATGATGAAACTGAACAAGTTGCTTGCTACCTTAATGGCTTAAGGGCGTCAATACAAGATGAGATTAGCCTAATACAAATTAGGATTGTGGAAGAAGCTTACAAGTGGGATTTGAAGGTTGGAGAAAATTTGAACCGAAGGCATGAGAAAAGGAAAAGAGGTAGAGGAGGAAATTTGAGAGAGGCCAATCTAGTACTAATGCTCGAGGAGGTAGATCTTCCGCATATCAGGGAAGGAATGAGTAAAAAAAAAAGCATAATGATCTCTATAGGAGGAATGCTAGGATTTCGTATCACAATGAAGGACAAAGAAGTGGTGATAGAAGGAAGTTCAGTGGCACTTGTTTCAAGTGTGGTGAAGCAGGGCACCAAGTCCTTGAATGAAAAAAAGGCAACTCAGAGAAGAGGGTAGAAGGAAGTAGGTGAAAATCATTTTCATATGAGGAGTCCACTGGAATAGTAAAAAACAATTGAACGAAGGATTGAGAAACCTTAACTACTCAGAGAACCCTATATCATAGAGAACAAGATATGGAACCTTTATGGACAAAATTTGTTCCAAACTGGATACAAGGTGCAAGACAAGGTATGCAATGTTGTCATAAATAGTGGTAGTTCTGATAATATTTATTTGGAGGAGTTGGTTGACAAGTTGAAGTTAAAGAGATTGAGGCATCCTAAACCATATCAGATCGCGTGGATACAAGATTAACATAAGGTACTAGTAAGTGAACAATGCCTAGTTAAATTCAAGATTGGGAAGTATTATGATGAATTTTTGTGTGATATTATGCCTATGGATGTGTGTCATATCTTTTTGGGTAGACCATGGCAGTATGATAGACAAGATATACATGATGCTAGGAAGAATGTGTACACCATTGTTGTTAATGGAATGAAGCAAATTTTTTTACCGTTAGAGGAACCCCTTAAGAGTGAAGTGTGTAATAGTGAAAGAATTTGTTTAGTGGATGGAAGGAAGTTTTTAAATGGCTTGAGACATACTAATGTGTATTTTTCTTTAATACCGAAGAAGTCTAAGGAAATTGTCACGTTGGAAGAACATCCTGAAGAAATCACTGGATTGCTGAGTGAGTATGCAAACATCATATCAGATTATGTCCCTGATGGATTGCCACATATGAAGAGTATTATTTATTGTATGGATTTGATACACAGGAGCTAGTTTTCCTAACAAAGTAGAAAAGAAGATGACACCAATAGAGAATGAAGAGCTCAATAGACAAGTACAAGATTTTTTACAGCGAGATTTAATTAGAGAAAGTCTCAGTCTATGTGCAGTACCTATAGTTTTAGCACCAAATAAATATCGACAATGGAAAATGTGCACTTATTCTAGAGCCATCAACTAGATCACAATTAAGTATCAGTTTACTTTTCCAAGGATGGATGATATAATGTATTTTTTGAGTGGAGCTAGATATTTCACAAACATAGACTTGAAGAGTGGATATCATCAAATTAGAATCAGAAAAGGTGATGAGTGGAAGGTTGCATTGAAGAAAAATGAAGGATTGTATGAATGGTTGGTAATACCTTTTGGATTGTCTAATGCACTGAGTACTTTCATGAGGTTAATGAATGAGATTCTGAAGAAATTCTTAGATAAGTTTGTCATTGTGTATTTGGATGATATCTTGATTTTCTGTAAGAGAAAGGAGGAGCATTTGATGCATGTTGAACAAGTATTGCAGAGGTTGAAGGAAGACAAGTTATTAATCAGTTTAAAAAAATGTACTTTCATGAAAGAGGAATTACTGTATTTAGGATTTATAATATCTGTTGAAGGATTAAAGATGGATCCTGAGAAGGTAAAAGCCATTTTTCAGTGGCCTACACCGAATAATGTTGGAGAGGTAAGATCATTTCATGGGTTGGCTAATTTTTACCAAAATTTTATTAGAAACTTTATCTAAATTTGTGGGATGATGACTCAAACCATGAAAGGAGATAGGAAGGAGTTTTTGATTGTTGAAGAAAAATTTGATAGAGCAACCAATGTTAGCTTTACCTTATTTCAATAAGGTATTTCAAGTAGATTGTGATGCTAGTGGAAATGCAATTGGAGCTATCTTAAGTCAAGAAGGAAGACATGTTGCTTACTTTAGTGAGAATTTGAATGAGGAAAAAAGAAGGTATTCAATGTATGATCATAATGTTTATGCCATAATACAAGCCTTGAAGAAATTGAGGCATTATTTTCTACCTAGGGATTTTTTTCTTTATACTGATCATCAGGCATTGAAGTACTTGAACATTCAAGGTAAGTTAAATCAGAAACATATGAGATGGGTTGAATTCCTACAGAGCTATACATTTTTTCTGAAACATAAGAGTGGCGTGTGAAATAAATTTTTAGATGCCTTGAGTAGGAGAAGGAATTTTTTAACTCAAATAAAGATTGCAGTGATGGGATTTAATGAATAGAAGGAATTATATGAGAATGATCCAGACTTCACTAAACCTTGGAAAGCTTGCAAAAAACATATTGTTGCAAACATAAGTAAGTGTTTAGATTATCTTATCTAGGATGGAATGTTATTTAAAGTTAGTTAGTTGTGCATACCCATAAGTTATATGAGGGATAATCTCATTAAGGAGAAACATAGTGGAGGATTGGCAAGGCATTTTGGCATTCATAAAATAGTAGCTTTGGTAAGTGAGAACTACTTTTATACGCAAGTTTAGAAGCATGTACGAAATTTTGTTTAGAGCTCCAAAGTTTTTCAAGTTGCAAAAGGTAGTAGTTAGAATGTGGGATTGTATACACCTTTGAAAGTATTAGTCAGACCTTTGGAAGATGCTAGTATGGATTTTGTGCTTGGTTTTCCAAAGACATGGAGAGGCTATGATTCAATTGATGTGGTTGTGGACAAATTTTATAAGATGACACATTTCATTCCTTGTAGGAAGACTACAAATGCAGTGCATGTGGCTGATTTATTTTTCAAGGAGATTGTGAGATTACATGGATTAACTATAAACATTATTTCATATAGGGATAGTAGGTTTATTGGATATTTCTAGAAAATACTTTGGAGGAAGATGAAGGCTGATTTGAAGTACAATTCTACTTTTCATCCACAAACTGATGGTCAAACAAAGGTTGTGAACACGAGTTTAGGGAATTTGCTAAGATTTTTAGTTGGAGACAAGCTAGGGAATGGGATTTATTTTTTCTTCAAGAAGAGTTTGCATATAACATTTCAGTAAATAGGAGAAAAGGGAAGACACCATTTGAGATAGTTATTGGTTTTAATCCTAAGGGAGTGGAAGAGTTAAGGGATACCAGTCATGATGTTAAGAAGAGTGTTGAAGGAGATGACTTTGCATAGGTTATAAAATCATTGTATGATGGAGTTAGACAACACCTGGAGAAAATGAACCAAGACTATTAAAGGAGAGATGATAAGAAGCAAAGACATAAGGAATTTCACGTAGGTGATGAAGTAATGGTATACTTGTTGAATGGTAGATTTCATGTTGTAACTTATAACAAGATAAGGATGAAAAAAATTGGACCTTGTAAGGTCTTGCAAAGATTTGATTTAGGGAATGCTTATGAAGTGGAATTTACCTAAAGACATGGATATATCACCTATATTCAATGTTGCACATTTATATGAGTATCATGAATACAAATTCAATAGCAATGATGGATCAGATGTGGAACAATAGTATCCTAAGAAGTGGTTGGATCAGGTAGAGAAGATTTTGGATAGCCGAGTTGGTAGAAATACAAGAGGTAAGCAATACATGGAGTATCTTGTCAAATAGAAGGACAAATCAATGGAAGATTCTTCATTTATTTATTAGGATGAGGTTGACCATTTTGGTTTTCCATTGGCCCCAAAAAATTGAGAGGCTGAATTTTAAAATAACCCCTAGGTGTTTGATGTAGGATAATCTTGGGATCTTGGAAATGTTGCATCAACCAAAAACATTTGTTTTCCTATTTTCTTGTTTGATCAGTTATGGTGTTTCTTTCTGTGATCATTTTGTGCTTATTCTTGGAGGTTGTGATCCTTCCAATATGCTCATGGATTCATTATCATCACCCTACTAGGATCATGCATCATTTGGTTACTTCACATTTGAGATCTTTCAGATTCTTGCTGAGACTATGTTGTTCTTCATTTTATGGCCAGTCTTCATATTTTTTGATCTCGTGAAGGTTTTCCCAATCGACGAAGCTTAATAACTCATTTATCGATGATGTTACTATTGGAAATGGGTTGGGTAACTGAGAGGGGAGGGTTGAATCAGTTACCACAAAAACAAATCCAAGTCCCTTAGATGTCTTAATCAAACTTATCACTGTTACTCAGTTAACAAAGATATTTTGTTGTTACTTGGTTAACAAAGAAATATTAAGATATTAACTATGATTATCCTTTAGTTATTAATTGAAGAAACTTAAAGCATAAATAAAATAACATGTACATAGATGACACCAATATTTAATGTAGAAACCCAATTTGAGAAAACCACCAATTGCAACTAGTTACTATTTTTCACTCTTATGAAGTGAGCCCTATTAGGAGCCAAACCTGTTAAAGGTTACAAAACACATTGTTAGGTGTGATCCTATTAGAGGATTTAATCACCCTGTTAGGAGTGGCCTTTTTAGAGGCCTTCAAACACTTCAATGTAGAAATGCCACCTTGTGAGAGGATTTATGAAAGACTGTTAAGTCTACTTTGTAAAGAGATTTGGATCACTGCTACAATTGTTAGAGAGTAACAACGGATTGACCTATTTGAAGAAGAAAATATCTTTGCTAATTCAGATCTCTACTCTGGATTTAAAATGGATCCTCATTGATCGAATATTTTATTGCAACTCGGTATGGATGTTCTATCCTTAATCAGAATTCCATCTTATTTCACCTTCACTCTTCATATCAAAGAACTCCATATATTTATACTACATTTTCAATCCAAACTTGACCTTGTATATATAGGACAAGCCTTGTCAAGTTGGCTTGAAAAAACTTCCAAATAAATAATAAAACTTAAGTCTGTCAGCTGCATATAACCAATTAAACATAAAGTGTAAACTGTTGTTAGCCGGCTGACACTAAGTATATAACTCTGTTAACATTGTAATCCTTCGATGCCCAATCATTACTAAAATGCCCAAGTGAACTCGGTTAGAACTAAAAAATAACTTTGGATGATATATGAGTCTTCTTCAATGCCTGAGAGAGCTTGGAATACATTGATTGTGCTTGGTTAGGTATATACATTTGTGTAACATCACTACATTTGCTTATACATCAATGAAAATACACAATTGAATAATTGTCTTCAACAATCTCCCTCTTTGGCATTGATGGCAACAAAACATGTCATAATACAAAGAATTATAGAGAAACAGAAACAAGAATGAAATTTTATTAATTTCCTTAGCTTCATTTTGATTCTCATTCAAAAAACTCCCTTTGTTTTCACAATCACTGAAATACAGATTTCTCCCTCTTACATCAATCTTTGTTTTTGATAAAATTTCTCCCTTTGTCATCAATAATCTTTTCCTTTAATAATTGATTTGGAATGACATCAATAATCTCTCCCTCTTTGACATCCAAATTCCAAAGACTCCATCCAATGTAATTGTAGTGTACTTGATTTACTGATTCATATGCAATAAGCTCTGACAATCTGCATCAACTTGTTAAATCTTTTATGTAGGTCAGTTGATGCAACACTAATCTGTCCATTAGTGAGCCTCAGTTAGGGGAATCACCCCTATATTTCCTCTAAGATACAAGAATGCATCCTTAGGTAAAGGTTTTGTGAATATGTCTGCAATTTTTTCTTTAGTATTCACATATTCCAACCTTACTTCCTTTTCCCAAACTAATTCCCTCAAGAAATGATACTTTATTGCAATATGCTTAGTCTTAGTATACATCACAGGGTTCTTTGAAATGTTAATAGAACTAGTTTTGTCACAATAGATAATGATTGGTTCTTTGATTTCCTCCTTCATACCTGACAACAACTGTTTGAACCATATGATATTTAAACAATTTACCGCTGCAGCAACATACTCTACCTTTGAAGTATACTGAGAAATGAAATTTTGTTTCTTGCTAGTCCAAGTGACTAACCTCTTTCCAAGAAAGAATGCTCCACCACTAGTGTTCTTTCTATCATCAACACTACCTGCCCAATCAACATCAGTAAACGTCTTTAAATCAAAGTTTCCTCCTTTCTTATACCATAATCCATAATCTTCAGTGCCTTTAAGATATCTAAGAATCGTTTTGATAATCATCAAATGATTCTCTCTAGGATTACTAAAAACCTTGCAACAATACCAACAACTAATGCAATATCAGGCCTAGTGTGAACAAAATATTGAAGTTTACCAATCATGGATCTGTAGGTAGTCTAATTTACCTCCTTTGAGTCATCATCCTTAGACAACTTATGTTCAGTAGAAATAGGTGTCCCAACTGGTCTGGAATCTTCCATTCCAAATTTCTTCAGTATCTCTTTGATTTATTTAGATTGAGTAATGTAGATACCATCCTTCATTTGATGAACTTGTAAACCAACAAAGAATGCTTACTCAAACTCCTTACTCATATCTTTAGAGAATGCTTTGCATAAATCATCATGTCCAGTGAACAATATATCATCAATAAATATCTCTGCTAATAGTATCTTATTCTGAGGTCCTTCTTTGATGTACAAACTACTATTATTATTAGTTCTTTGAAATCAACCATATTCCTTTTGTTAGGATCAATAAAACCTTCAAGTTTCTCAATATAGACTTCCTCTTCTAGAATTGCATTCAAGAATGCAGATTTTACATCCATTTGGTATACCTTGAATCCTATATGTGTTGCATATGACAGAAGAGTTATGACTCCCTCAAGTCTTGCAACATGAGAAAACATTTCTCCCTTATCAATACCCTCTTCTTGAGCATATCCTTTACACACTAATCTTTCTTTTTTTCTAGAAAATTCACCTTTTTCATTCATCTTGTTTCTGAAAAACCACTTAGTACCAATCACATTCTTGTCTTTTGGTCTAGGTACAAGAGTCCAGGTTTTGTTCTTTTCTATCTGCTCAATCTCTTCATTCATGGCTTATATCCAACTTTCATCATTCAACACATCTTTAATGGATCTAGGTTCAATTTCACTAAGAAAAAATGCACCTTTAAGTTTGTTCCTTGTCATTATACCTTCTGTCTGATCTCCAATTATTTTCTCAGGTGCATGATGTTTTTTGACATATTTGGCAAGTACAGGTTCCTTCCTCTTTGATTCTGGGCTTGCTCCACTTGGTTCACCATGCTCAAACATTTTGTTCTGCTCTTCCAATTGAGAATCAGGTTCCACTGTCTGAGACTCAGTTCCCTCTGTCTGAAACTCAGGTGTCTGTGTTTGCGACTTGATTCCCTCTGTCTGTGTCTCAGTTTCTTCAGTTTGAGACTCAGTTCCCTCTATCTGTGACTTAGTTTCAATAGTTAGCAGCTTGGGTTGCATAGGTTGCAACAAGGTTTGTGCTGATGAATTCAATAATTAACATGGTTTTTGTCCAATCACCATTGCTTGTGTCTTAGGTTCATAATACACAAAGTTTTTGTAGTCCTCAGGCTCATAATACACAAATTTTTTGTAGTCCTCAGGCTCTTTACTTCTTTGTTCTTCACTTCTCTCTGCAAACTCATCAATCTTTGCATGTACACTTTCTATGACTTTATGAGTAGCAAGATTCAAACATTTATATGCTTTTCTTTTATAGGAGTAGCGTAGGAATATACCTTCATCACCTTTTACATCAAATTTTCCATTTTTTGCTTCATTCAAGATGTAACATTTACATCCAAATACTTTGAAATAACAAACATTGAGTTTATAGCCATACCATAATTCAAAGGGTGTCTTCTCAGTACCTTTCTTCAGTTGAACTCTATTCAAGGTGTGAATTATAGTGCTGATAGCTTCCTTCCAGTATTTGGTTGCAACATTCTTTTAAATCATCAAGGTTCTTGCACAATCCATAATAGATCTATTTCTTCTTTCTGCTATCCCATTTTTTTGTAGTATACCTGGGGTAGATACTTGTCTCTTAATTCCTCTTTCATTGTAGAACTCATTGAAATATTTAGAAATGAATTCACCTCCTCTATCAAATCTTAGGCATTTTAGTTTCTTTCCTGTTTCCTTCTCAACTCTGGCAAGGTACCACTTAAACTTCTGAAAATCTTATATTTTTCTTTGAGAAATATAATAGTCATTATTCTGGAATGGTCATCAACAAATAGAATGGAATACTTCTCTCTTGTGTAACTTGTTGTTCCAATTGGTCCACATATATCAGTATGCACTAACTCCAAGACTTCATCAGTATTGTAATTCTTGCTCTTGAAACTAGTTTTGCCCATCTTCCCAATACTGCCAATTCAAGTTTCTTTAGAATAGGAATACCTCTTACTCTTTTGTTCTTTCTTATGTTGACCAGGTTATCAAAATTCACATAACACAATCTTTTACGCCATAACCAGCTTTCTTCTACTTGTGTAATAAAACATGAAATTTCAGTGAGATCAAGATAGAATAGATTACCTTTTGTTTTCCTGCCAGTTCCAACTAGGTTTCCCTTACCATCCAAGAGCTTGACCTTACCATTCATCAATTATACCTTGAAACCAATTTTATTCAGCTATGCCATACTTAGTATATTACGCCTTAGTCCTTCAACCCAATAAGCATTATCACATTTCTTTCCTTAAATTAGAGAAATACAACCTTGACCTTTCACATAGTAAGGTTCATCATTCCCAAAACTAACACTCACACCATCATAGTGCTCAAGAAGTTTAAATTTAGTTTTATCACCAGTCATGTGGTGAGAAAAACCACTATCAATTATCCAAGTGTCAATTTTACTAATATGAGAGAAAAGTGCAGTCTTTTCATTATCTTCATTCTCTGACTCATCCTTAATAGAAATGTAAACCATTTCATCTTCATCTTCATCACTTTTAGAATCTTTTGCAATATAACAAGATTTCTTACCTTTGTCCTTGTAGCTTTTATAGCTTTTGAAATATTTTTTGCCTTTGTACTTGTTGAATTTTCTCTCACCTTTGTCTTCTTTTTTTGGCCACTTAGTAGCCAACAGATCAGTATAATACCCCTATAACTAAAGATTGGAGATCCTTCTTATAGTGACTTTGTGACAAGACAATGTTAATTATCATACTAAAAATAACATACCGAACTCATTGAATTATTGACTAGGGACGTAAGCTTGAAATGATTTCTGCAAAGTATATGCTCTAATCCATCTTAGGTTTCATTACTAATTATGCAATGAAAATGTTGAAAGAGATACTAAGCTAGGAAATGGAATCAACAATTTAATCTAAAGCTTTGGGAACATGCTACAACAAAAAACAAACTACTTGCTTATGTTGCAGGAACAACCAACAATTTTTTTACCAAATGGTTGCAGGAGCAATAGAGTTCTAAATACTTCAAATTAACTTAAGACTAATTCCTACTAAACTATGAACTAAGTTCACCTCCCGCGTGGGCCTCCTATAGAAGAGTGAATGAAACAAAACTCAGAGATTAAGAACTGAAGGTCTCATTTATTCATTCATAAATCATAGATACAAGATGTAGCAACAAGATTGTATTTCTCTACTTCTAGATTACAAAAGGATTTCCCGTAAAAACTAACTAACTCAGGAATCAGAAACTCCAACTTATTTAACAACAACTTTAAAATAGAACTCCCTAAAACTAGGAATAACCAATGTCAGGGACATGACGATCTTTAATATACATGAACAACATCATTTAAATGTAGGAGTAACTTGTATTCAATTGCACATGAATCTAGGAATTTGCAACTGCTGGATTTACTCCATAATGGCTGCTAATCCGCATTGACCCAGTCTGCAATAGAAACTACTACCGATCGAGACTGGTGGAATCATTATGAGTCCCAAAATAGTTATTCACTTTAAGGCACCACTTCATCTTCTGATGTTGAATTCTTCTTTTCCCATTGACTAGCCATTTCCTGCAAGAGATTAGCGTGCACATGAAAAAATCGCAACACATATCCAAGATAGAATCCATAATAAGTTTTCTTCATTAGCTTTGCTCTTATCACATGGCTACAAGAAAAACTACCCAACTTAATGCAGGATGAAAAGATACAAGATTTGATTCCATATAACCATGTAACATATATATAGCATATTCATAAACTTAAAATGCACACACACATATATAGCAGTTTTGAAACATAAGCATAAGAAGTCTAAATAAGTATTATGAAAAACTCATGAAGTTCTCAATTCCTAAGCATAAAAACATGTGAAATTATAAACTAGATAGGCCTTAAATTGGCCTCATCATCTCCCCCTAGCTTTTCCTTTTGTTGGTCTCCCAGCAAACATGTAGTTCTTTACCCTCGCTATCATTCTGTGATCTACAGCTGTACTCTGACCAATACCTCCCCCTACCATGCTCAAGTAGAAGCCTTTAGTGTCCATGTGTGACTCCCAGCTTCTCACTTCCCCTGCCATATCATAATCTTCCAAATTCTCTGAATTGGCCAATAAAGGGAAAATAAGCAAGGGTGGCTGAAAGGTAAGTGGTTCCAGTAACTCTACCTTACTCTGCCCAACATAACATACCATGGAGCTCACCTATTTTCCATTGTTAAATTGAGGGGTGAATGTGGCTCCTTTTTCCTTAAGTCCTCATTCATGTTGATCAAACATCATTGTATTGATTTTTTTTCCTCTGGCAACTCAGTTTCATCCATCTGAGCATACTCATCAAAATCTAATTTTATGAGGGGATCAATGATTTTACTTCCTGCTTCTGATTGAGCCACTTTTATCGAGTCATAGTAATAACTCATGGGGTCTTTGGCTTATGGTCTTAGGTAGAGAGAAATTTCTTCCTCTAACTCCCTATAAGCTTTGTCTTGGGATTCCCTAATTATTTTGTTTTGGATCCATGACATAAGAGCTCTTAGCTGGATATCCCCAACATATAGCAAGGGATTCCAATTCCTATTATTTTGTACTGGAAGGTTGTGGATAAAAAGTTCACATAATAGATTTTGCATTATTGCAGGAGAACTATGAAAAGCTTGAAAAAATTCAAGGGGCTCATCTAACAATCGAGACCTATCTCTCATTATACTACTCAATTGATAATTTAAAAATGGCTCCTTAAGAAATATGGCATAAACAAGAGATGGAGACCTACAACTCATTAACTCAGGTATAACTAATGTTACCTTAGTTAATCTTGCATGAAGTTTCTCCACTTCTTCTTTTTCCAGGAGTTCTTGATAAGTCTGATCAATGAATTGGTTCAAAACTTTCTTCCGTTGTCTCCATTGTTCTCTTTCCATAACTAATTGGTTGCATATCCAAAAAATAACAAAATAAAGTCACAGGGCAGGAGGCATTAGATAGAGTATCTGCACTAGGGTTTTCCCCTGATGTTTATGCATCAGCTAAATTTTCATTACCTGGATGCATATCCTTTGTGGGGTCCATCCACATTATCATGGATCGCTCAGAATTATCACAATGTTGGGCAACTGTGGCTAATGCATCCAATCCTTGACTTAAAATTTGTTCAACCACTTCATTACAAAGCTCATATCAAAATTGGAATTTTCTTCAAACAAATTCCTCCTTGTTTCTATAGGAGGTGAGTCTAGTATGTCTTCTTCCATTGAAAATCATTCCCCTAATATGACATCATTATCTGAATCAATGAGGTCGACATCAACTTGAAATCTATGAGAAGATGAACCCCTCCTCTGAAACCTAAAGGTTTGTTCATTAGAACTAGAATCATCCCCAATTACTATACATTCAACATTCATTCTATCCTTAGCGGACTACCCTCTTTTAGATTTAGGAAACACACCAGGCAATTCCTACTGACTATCTCTCAGTTCGTCTATTTTTGGCTCCTCTGATTCAAAAATTTCAAGGTCAACAACTAACCTTACCGGTGGTGTATCTGTGGTCGCACTCTAATTCCTCCTACAACTTCTTCTCAATGGGGTTTCCTCCTTTTTATCATCATTTTTTCACTTCCTAGGAGTAGTTGGAGCTACAGAAGCTTTTTCTTTTTCCTTTTGACAAGAACCAGAGGCAGTTTTTCTTCCCTCTTTTTCTTTCCTCACAAGAGCCCTAGTTTTGTCAGACGGGGAAGGAGTCTTTTCATTAGAAATTTTCTTCTTACCTTTATTATGGGATGACCCAGATGAAAATTCTCTAGGAGAATGTTCACCGTTCTTAGACCTAGACTTTCTTCCTGAAGAAGACATGGGTTCTAGTTCTTCAATAATATTAACAATCCCATGCTCAGTTTGAACCCTTTTCCCAATTCTACACCTTAAAGGACTTAGGGTTTGGTTCTCAAATTCCCCCATAAGAAAATCTTCCCATGTTATGTATGATTTCTCTCTTAAGGATTTTTCAATAATTAAGTTAATCAAACAATGGTGAGAGACGATACTAGGCTTACCTTCTTTCACAAGTGAAGCCCTCTTCTTCAAGATATTGAACAAGAAATTGGGTACATTTATGGGTCCATTATCATGCCGTAAGTAGCTTAGGAATTTGAAATGAACAGAATGTAGGTATTCTTGATGGCCCTCAAAGGTGAAATAATTTATAACATATAATGTACATTGCTTGTAAGGTTATGGCAAAGACAACCTACTGGTACCCTTATTTTTATCAATATCCAACGGTGGATCTACATGCAGGGTAAACTGTGCTCTAGCAGTTTCCAGATTAAAAATCTCTGAGAATCCCTCACCTTCCTATGGCAACTGCATGACCTCGGCCATAATTTTCTGTTAAAATGATGCCCTTAACCCTTTGACGGTGGCTACTACATCATGCAGTGTGTTTAAAAATTGTGATGCCACTTCTCCATCCCAATTGGTGAGCTTCAGAATGTAGTCAAGCCAACCCCTGGCTTGAAAATGCGACATGCATACTTGATCATTTAACAAATGCTCATGAACTATAGGTCACACCGAATCAAATCACCACCCATCTTGCAGAGTATCAAATGACACAAAAATAGTTGTAGAAAATCCAAGCAAGATACAACAAGAAATGTTCAGAGAATGCTGGGAATGTGAAGCTTCAAGCAATTTCAAATGTGGAAGGTTTTAGAGTTTCAATAATTTAGGCTCTTAAGGAAATATGAGTGCAAATATAAAGTATATCAAGAGTTAACTATTCATAATTACTTCGCAGACATCCATACTAGCCACTGTTGCTATTTTTGTGTGAAATAAATTGCTCCTTCCAAGGTTGTCATATCGAAAAAGGTAAATTTGGCAAAAATAATGCAAAAGTGCAAATATTTTAAAAGTTTAAAAGCATAGCACATAATATGTACATAAACATATAAAATAAAAAGATGATTCCCCCCCCCATACTTAAGTGAGCAATTGGTCCCACAATTGCACATGTGACAAGAGCACAACCATTTGAAAAACTAATTAAGGAATTTAATATTAGGGATAGTGTATACGAACCTGATAAAGCACTAGCGGCAGCATAAAATCATCATCCATTGGTGGAGAATGATGAGGTGGATGGGTGAAAGACAAGAAATGCTGAGATGTAATTTATCATGGAGAAATTATTTATTATGGAGCAATGCGAACATTTTTAAAGGGAAGAATGGATATGAGCAGGTTGCTCATAACCATTTTCTATAGGAGAGCTGTGACCATCTTCAAATTGAAATTGCTACAGGAACTCTTCTATGATTTGAGTTTTATCGTACAACTTAAGCCTTAGACCATTGACCAACAATTTTAAAATGACAGGTTCAACAATAAACAATTGAACAACACCATTGGGGAAAACAACAACGATTTCATAGAGCCCCAACTAGTGCGTTTGAAACTTACCAGGAGTGTGTTTGTATCTGGAATCATATAGGAGAGCCCAGTCACCAAATACAAATTTCTTATCCTTGATAAATTTATCATGTCATTGCTTACGTTGTTGCAGCACCAACTCTGTGTTAGACAAGGTAGATTTTCTCCACTCACCAAGACCATTCAGGTTCAGTATGCATTCCTCTTGGGCCGTGGTAAGATCCAGATTGAGTTCCAACATTGTCCTTAAGGTTTTATGTTCACATTCCATAGGCATCATAGCAGACTTACCATAGACTAGCTGAAACGGGGTGAATCCTGTAGTAGTTTTCCAAGTAGTTCTATAAGACCAGAGTGCTTCAAGAAGCTTAGCTGCCCAACCTTTCTTCTAAACTAAGAATTTCTTGGTAAGGATGGCCTCCAGTTCCCTATTGGTGACTTCAACCTATCCATTTTCTTGTGGATGGTAAGGAGATGATTTTCCATGTCAAATTTTATACTCTTCCATTAATGCATCTATGAGGTTGGAAGTAAATTGAGCTCCTTGGTCAGACACTAACTCCCTAGGGACACCAAATCTTGTGAAAATTAATTCATATAAGAATTTGAAAACATTTTTATCCCTAGGATGCTTCATAGGTTTAGCCTCGGCCCACTTGGTGACATAATCGATGCAGACCAAAATATAAGACTTACCTTGAGAAGAAGGTTCAATTGGTCCCACAAAGTCAATTCCCCATTTGTCAAAAGGTGTCACAATTACCTGAGGCTGCAAGGGAATCTCATCATATTTAGTAGGCCTTCCCATTTGTTGGCATTGATCACATTTCTTTGTATACTTAGTGGAATCCTTGTGGAGAGTTGACCAATAGTATCCAGTGGTCAAAATTTTGAATGTTGTTCTCTTTGCTACAAAATGACCTTCACATGGCTCATCATGACATGCCCAAAGGATATCATAATTTTCATCTGCTCTTATGCATCTATGCATAATCTGATCTGAACCGGTGTAAAACATGAATCCAACAATCCAAGAAAAGTTATAACTTTTCTCAGCTAGCAATTTTTGTTCCTTGGCAGAGAAGTGGGATGGTGTCCTACCTATGGTGAGATAATTTTCAATGTAACCATACCATGGGTTTTGCACTGATAACATAAAAAGATGCTCATTTGGAAAACTATCATCAATGGCTGCAGGATCATCAGGAACATGCAAACGAGAGAGAAAGTCAGCTACTACATTGGCTTTCCTCGACTTGTCCACAATAGTAATATCAAACTCCTGCATCAGCAACAACCATTGAGCCAGCCTCCCTGATATGGATGTCTTATTCATCAGGTACTTTATAGCTGAATGGTCATTATGGACAAATATCTCATAACCAGTAATATAATGCCTGAACTTATTCAGTGCATAGAATATTGCAAGCAATTCCTTCTCTGTCATAGTATAGTTGAATTATGCTCCTTGCAGGTTTTTACTAATGAAATAAATGACATACTCTATTACATCTGCTTTCTAGAAAAGTACTACTCCTATGGCATAGTCATAGGCATCTATATGAATATGGAATGACAATCCCCAATTTGGACCTCTCAATACAGGTGCTGTTGTTAGAACTTCCTTAAGTTGTAGGAAGGAATTGTCACATTCGAAATTTGAGGATAATTCAGAATCCTTTTTCAAAAAGTTATAAAGAGGTGTTGCAATGTGAATGAAATCCTTAATAAACCTCCTATAATATCCCACATGTCCAAGAAAACTCCTGACATCCTTTTTCTTTTCGGGTGTAGACAAGGTGTTGATCACTTCAATCTTTGCTGGATCTATCTGAATGTCATGTGAGGAGATGAAATAACCTAAAACAACACCTTCCTCCATCATCATGAATAATTTCTCACTATTTAGAGAAATATTGTAGTCCTTGCATCTATTGAGTAATTTTTACATATGTCTTTAGCTTCGTCAAAAGTGTTCCCATAGGCAGTAAAGCCATCCATGTAAATTTCCATACAGTCAGTAGATATATCAGAAAAAATGCTTATGACAGCTCTTTGGAAAGTGGCTGGAGCATTGCACAAGCCAAAAGGTAAGACCGAGTATGCAAAGGTTACCCATGGACAAGTGAAGGTGGTTTTCTCTTGGTCTTCTAGAGCTATTTGGATCTGATTATAGCCACTAAAACCTTCTAGGAAAGAAAAGTATTTCTTGCCATCTAAATTATCAAGAACTTGATCTATAAAGGGTAATGGAAAATGGTCTTTCTTGGTGGCTAAATTAAGTTCCCTATAGTCTACACAAAATCTCCATTTCCCCCCTTTCTTGGGTACTATAACTAAGGGTGAAACCCATTGGCTATCAGAGATGGGGTATATGAAACCAGCGTTTAACAACTTTTGAAGTTCAGTCTTAACTATGTCTCTTAAGATAAGATTAACTCTCCTTTGAGGCTGCCTTACAGGTTTATATTTTGGGCTGATGTAGATCCTATGAGTACAAAGTTTAGGATCCAACCCCTTCATGTCTTCATAGTCCCAGGAAAATTCCTTCTGATTTTCTTGTGGCAACTTTAGCATATCTTTTTGGTGTGGTAGTGACAAAGCACTGCTGACGTTCAACTCTTTCCCTAGACTAACTTCGATCTTAATTACCTTATCCATCATGGATATCTAAAAAAATGGAGAAGAATCCATCTCATGTGGTAATAATGAATGAAGAAAGTGGGAGGATGGTGAGTATGTAGGTGCATTTGGAGGTGGTAGAATAGTTTCGAAGATACAGTCCGGTTGTGAACACAACTGAGAATCTATGCTATAGTCATTCGTGACAATGGATGAAATTACCTCATCATCTTCCCTAGAGGCTAAAAATGGATCTCTATCTATCATCATGAGTTGATGGATTGAGTTTCCTTTTGATTCAGTATATTCTAATTTTGGCCACACTACGTCATCATCTTGCAACATGGGTTGAGTAGGGGAATATAGAGTCAAGTTCTTAGTATGGACACCATTAGATATTGTCATCTTCCCTGAACTACAGGCTATGAAGGCATTGACAGTGGATAAACATGGTCTCCCTATAATTAGAGGATACCCTCCCATAATAGATTTAGGTGAAAGGACAAAAAAATCAACTAGGTACTCCCAGAGTGCAATGTAACTATGACATCTTATATCATCCTGGCTGGTTTGATAGTAGAGCTATCAGCAAGCTGCAGGATGGTTGGTGTATCTCTGAGGCCAACAATATTCAATTGAGACAATACCTCTTTGGTCATGACATTTGTAGACACACCCAAATCAACTAAGGCATTTTGTACTTGAATTCCATGAATGGTGACAATAACTACAAGACTCCCTGGGTCGTAATATTTGGGAACAGTTAACTTTTCCAACATAAGATCAGACAACTGCCCTACGACATGAATATTTTTAGGATCCTTCTTCTTTGTCCTGGGTTGTTTTATGCAATCTTCTCTGATGGCCTTAGTATAAACATGAACTTCTTTGATAGCATCGAATAATGGTATTTTACTATCATATGCTTCAACTAGTTGAGGAAATCTTCTACTGCTTGGTTCATTGCGGGATCATCTTGGTCTACTAACCTTTGAGGAAATGGGGGTTCTTTAACTACAAAACAGGTCTTTAGAGTTGGCACATCCACTTTCTTAGAAGGTGGCTCTTCAACTTCTATTATTATATGCATTTGAGGAGAAGCAAGAGTGGTTCCTGACCTTAGATGGATATCATTCAAGGAGATGGAATAGCTTTATTTCTGAACTAGTAGCTTGTTATTAGGATTAGGATTAGGTGGTGCTGGCAGTTGGGTTTGCTTAGGCGGATTGTTATTGGTTGTAGGAGGAGGCATTATAGCTTGTTGTTGAGGTGGAGACATTAAGGCCTGCTAATTGGATTGGTTAGACCACTGATTGGGATGTTGCCAACCCTACCGAGGTTTCTTCCAACCCTGCTGAGGTTGCTTCCAACCCTGTTGAGGTTTTTACCAACCTTGCTGAGGTTGTTGCCAATTATTATGCCCACTAAATCCTTGGGGACCCATATTCTAGAAAATTTTCCATTGACTATTGTTACTATAATTTTGGAGAGGGTCTTGTGGCATACCTAGCCTTTGGGCCCATTGCCTACTTTGAGAAACATAGAGCACTTCTCCATTTTCATCAATAGCTTTGAGTTTGGTAGGCATTAGCTGAGACTCCAAACTTGCAACAATCTTGCACTTGCAGTTTCTCTTCCTTTCTCGATAGTGCGGGCAATATTCAGCCAACATAGTATTAGCATCTTCCTTCTTCCTTCTTTCTTGCATGTTGTCTAGCTGAGTAGCAACATCATTAATGATCTATTTCTTGAAATCAGACAGAAGATTGGACAGTTCTATCTTAGATACTCCTGAACCATTGGACTTATGAGGTAAATCTTTGATTCCTCTACCCTTCTTAACAAAATCCCTTGAATAGTTCAGACATATATTCTTTATGCCATCCCAGTTCTTCTGAGTGATGTCTCCACCATACATAAGGTCCAAAGCCTCTATACTTCCATCATTTACACCTTTTAGGAAAAGATGTTTTTGGTACTCCTCGTTCAACTGATGTTGTGTATTACGCTGCAAGTTAAACATAAACCTTGAGACATAATCTTTCAAGGTCACATCCTCATTTTATGACATTTTGAAAATGTCATCTCCCTTCAAATCACAATGCCTACAGTACTCCTTATATTTAGAAAGGAACATATTGCTCATTGCATCCCAATCTGCTATAGCATTGGATCCTAGCCCTAGGAACCATCTTAGAGAAGCCTCTTTAAGAGTTGAGGGAAACAATTTCAGCTTATGGGCATCAGTTGTATAGTCATAACTCCTACAAAGGATGTTAAAATCAAAGAGGAAGGTCTCCGAGTCTTTAGTAATAAGGCCATAAAATTTGGGAAGTGCAGAGGCTAGTATGTTTTTCAAATTTTCGTTACCCTATTGAGGAGGAATGGGGAAAGCTAATGTAGGTTGATCCATCCTTGGAGGAGGACCTGGCTATTATGGTTGATAAATGATAAGAGCTAATGGAGTGTCCTAATACTTGGGTTCAACAAAATTTTTGTTCAAATGCAGGGACACTTCAGAAGATGATGGTGAAGGTAGTTGTTCATGTGCATCAGTGAATGATTTTTCAAATGGTTCGTCTTCTTCTACGTTCGTGACTTGGGGCTCCTCAAGCTCATGGTTAAAGATATCAAAAGGTTCAGCCTGATTATAGTGAGGAAGGAATCTCCAAAGATGATCTCTTCTTCTATACATATAGAATAATGCAGAACTTAAAAATAATACAATGACTCTGTTGGTTGTATTTCCTGTTTTGCTGGTTCTCCTTGTTCCTTGTCTTGCCCTCTGAAAATTTTCAGGTTTTCATACTTAAACCTTGCCAAAATTGCTAAAACCCTGAAAAACCCTAAAGCAACCAAGTGTTAAACGATGCATTTGAAAACCCTAGGTCATGTCTTATATTTCAACGTTACCTTTTTCAATCACTTAAGACATGTGCTTTAAGTTAGGTCGCCTAATTGCATTACCCAGAATGAATATGCTAAATGCTTTTCCAACTTCGCTTTTGCCTTGTGTCGCGTAGTCTCGTTACAAAATGGAATATTCCTTCAACTTCTCAAGACTTAGCGATATTTTATTAGTCGGGTAGTCGCGGGATATCTGTGTTATAAGCTTTATAAAGAATGGGACCCACTGCTCAGTCGGGTGACCGCAAGAGAAGTCAAAAAGTCAAAGCAATGTTTTCAGACTTCATGATTCACTTCATGTCGCATGGTCGCTAGATCAGGCCATGGAAAACAGTTAAGTATTTCTTCAGTCGCGTGGTCTCAAGATCAAATGACAGTTAAGGGATAACAGTCTAGACTACACGGCTAACTGTTTGATGTTAGTGATTTCCCTCAGTCGGGATGTCGCCAGAATAGGAGCGATGATTTAGCTTTCTAGTATGCATTGAATGGACAAAAGAACAGATGACATCTGTCATAAGGTAAGTGGTTGTCGGGAGGTCGCTAGAAGGAGAAAATGGATCAAGCGATAAAGAGACTAAGGTATTTTTGCCTTCAGTCACAAGGTCTCAAGATGACTTAAGGGTATGTAAAAATATTCAGCGATTTCACGACAACCGTTCGATGAAAGAATTAGAAGATCTGACGGTGGTCGCGATGTCTGGAGATAAAAGTGTCCCAGGGAAAAAGTCCTCCCGACTTAGTGATTAGGGTATGTCGCAAGGTTGCTCTAAATGGAATAAAGGCACGTGCTATATGTTAAGGTCAAGTTAAAGTTATCTCCCGACTCAGCGACTAAGGTTGTCATGTGGTCTTAAGAAAGAATATGAGCATCCAGCGACTTAGCGATAACTATGGAGATTAATGATAAACGGTTTGTCACGAAGTCTGGAAAAGAATGATGAGTCTAGGTTAACTCCATGTGACTTAGATTTCCACTATTGTCGCTTGATCACCAGATGGACTTGGGTCAGCCAAGGTAAAGAACGTGCATTGTCACCAGGTCTGGAGATCA
The DNA here is from genome assembly GCA_018584345.1 of Thuja plicata. Lineage (NCBI taxonomy): Eukaryota > Viridiplantae > Streptophyta > Pinopsida > Cupressales > Cupressaceae > Thuja > Thuja plicata. The sequence continues at coordinate 1,587,538 of MU226350.1, forward strand.
AACCATGGTTAAGGAAAAGTGCTCGCGACAAAGAGACTTCCTGCAGTCGCGAGGTCGCCAGATCTTGAGATCTAAAATGCGGTGCCATGTGGATGACATGATAGAACGGATCTCTCAGTGGCCAATCAAATACTTGAATTTTGATTATTGTGCACAAAAGGTAGCTGAGATGTATGATAGAGGACGAATCAGAAGATGCCATGTCAGCTGTCTTAAACATTTTATGATTGCGCCAAGGATTCATAATTTGAAATTTGATTTCCTGTCAACTTCGTGCAACTACAGCTAGGTTTTTGAAATCTCACGGCATGGTAACTTAATGGCAGAACTGACATTTCCTAATTATGAGCTATGTACTCTAAATTGAAATGGCTATAAACAGATGATTGTGCATTCATTCTTGTTCACCGTGCTTTCAAGTTTTCAGAGCTAAGTTGCTTATTTTTCAGTAAAAGGTGATATTCAGAGCAGTTGTAGTATTTCAAAGGTGATAAGAAATTTTTTAAGTTGCAGAGGATTGTGCTCAGGATAGATAGTTGATATTAAAGAATTGATTTGTTTCAGTATCAGAATTATAAGCTATCACAAAGATGAGTAGAGCTGTGAGCGTTGCTTCTACAAGTGGAGGCAGTGGAGAGGAGCAGAAAGGAAAACCTAGCTATTCAGACAAATTTATCCAGCTGCTACCAGGTTCAACATAGAATAGGAAGATTGATGCAGGTGTGTTTAAAGATGACTTTATGAACATCAGAGATGCTACAACCCCGGGCACAACAGGTTATTCTCTTTTTACATACTTTTATAAAAATTCTGATAAGCCTATCCCTGTTTCAAACCCTTGGACATCTGGTCTGGGTAGGTTATTAGTGCCTGATGTGTTCCTAGATGTTGACCTATTTTTGGACGTGACAAATCATTATGATGCCCTTACAAAGACCATTAAGAGAGATGATGGCATTGCCTTGCTGATACTGAATAGAAATTCTTTCATGCAAGCATTTGGCTTGTTCAGCACCATGTCTACCAAAATTGACATGAAGAAGAAGGAAAAAAGATATAGTGTCAAGCCTGGTGTTGCAAGGATTTTGTTGAAGAAGCACATGCCAAAAGAATTAAGAGATCATGTAGGTCCTAAGGCTGAACCTTACCCATATTATTACGTAGGACCTTCACTTTTATATCAAGTATAATGCCTATGCCCTTTGTAGAGTACTAGGGATAGATGGAGATGTAGAGAGAATAGGCCATGGTATCCTAATGATGGTCTTGGACCTGCAGGAGGTGCATTCAAGCACCAGTTATGACTATATCCAGCATATAATTGATGAGATGCATGAGGGTTTTATTGCAACTCAGAAGAAATTGAAAGACCCAAAGGAGAAGGAGCCAAAGTTTTTGCATTATTCAGTCTTAATGCACCTTCTCTTGTATTATAACTTTGCAATCATGGACCCCAATAATTTATCTCCTCAAAGATTCTTTCAAGCACAACCAAATCCTGTCCAGTTCTGGGTTAGGGTTTGGAATTATACTTCCAGAG
>MU226350.1:1592236-1671947 GCA_018584345.1 Thuja plicata
GGAGCATACTACTTTGTTAAGGATCTGATACAGTGGTCTTGAGGTAACAAGATAGTTTGTAAGGCAATCTATCCTAATTTTTTGAGCTGTAAGGCAGTTCAGTGTATGTTGTTTTTGTGATTTCTTTGCTTATTATTGACTCTGCAGCCCAAAGGATAGGCACTGGTTCAGAAAATTATCTGATTATCTATCTGTGTCTAAGATATTCTAAGTTATCAAAACCAAATCAATTCAAACACTCTGTTACTAAGAACATATAAGCTGAACTTGTTTAAGGACCTGTATCAGCAGGACACTGTCCATATTTACTGATTCCTTGAAGAGTGAATCAACTAGGTTATCCCTCCTATAAAGAAAAGGAAGAAGGATGAGAATCCTTATTTCACTGGTTATTGTTATGTTAATAACTATGATTTGTATGGTAATATCTTGTTTATGGTTATGCTTGGTCATCAGCAAGATAATTCATAAGTTGGTTCAGTAAAGATACATAGCTAATCAGTGTCCACATCAACAAATACTGTGTTAACAGCAATCTTTAAAGGTAAAACCTGCCTGAGTATTTGTGGAGCTCAAAAATGAAGAAGGACCTTATCCAGTCCTTAGCAATAAGGCTTTTCTTGTCTCTGAATCAGAATTAGAAGGAACAAGGTTCACGTAGACATTTCAAGCATTGTGGTTCATACAAGAAAAATCCCTAACAGACTCTGGTCTGGATTAGATTGACACCATCCCCAGAAGTGGTGCCAAAAATGATTGGTCAATATAATACCCCTGTAACTAAGGATTGGACATCCTTCTTATAGTGACTTTGTGACAAGACAATGCCAATTATCATACTAAAAATAATATATTGAACTCATTGAATTATCGACATGGGACGTAAGCTTGAAATGATGTTTGCAAAGTATATGCTCTAATCCATCTTAGATGTCATTACTACTTATGCAATGAAAATGTTGAAAGAGATACTAAGCTAGGAAATAGAAGCAACAATTTAATCTAAAGCTTTGGGAACATGCTACAACAAAAAAATAACTACTTTCTTATACTGTAGGAACAACTAGTAGTTATGTTACCAAATGGCTATAGGAGCAATAGAGTTCTAAATACTTCAAATGAACTTAAGACTGATTTGTACTGAACTATGAACTAAGTTCACCTCCCGCGTGGACCCCCACAGAAGAGTGAATGAAACAAAACTCAAAGATTAAGATCTGAAGGTCTCATTTATTCATTCATAAAGCATAGATACAAGATGTAGAAACAATATTGTATTTCTCTATTTCTGGATTACAAAAGGATTTCCCATAAAAAATAACTAACTCAGGAATCAGAAACTCCAGCTTATTTAACAACAACTTTAAAATAGAACTCCCTAAAACTAGGATTCTTCAACGTCAGGGATATGACAATCTTTAAGATACACGAACAATATCATTAAATGCAGGATTAAGTTGTATTCACTTGCACATGAATCTAGGAATTCACAATTGTTGGATTTACTCCATAATGGCTGCTAATCCACATTGACCTAGTCTGCAACATAAACTGCTACCGATCGAGAGTGCTGGAATCATTATGAGTCCCAAAATAGTTATTCAATTAATGGAACCACTTTGTCTTTGGATGTCAAATTATTCTTTTCCCTCTGACTCACCATTTCCTACAAGAGATTAGCGTGCACATGCAAAAATCACAACACATATCCAAGATAGAGTCCATAATAAGTTTTCTTCATTAGCTTTTCTCTTATCACATGGCTATAGGAAAAACTACCCAACTTAATGCAAGACAAAAAAGATACAAGATTTCATTCCATATAACCATGTAACATATATATAGCATATTCACAAACTTAAAATGCACACACACACACACACACACACACACACACACACATAGTAGTTTTGAAACATAAGCATAAGCAGTTTGAATAAGTCTTATGAAAAACTCATGAAGCTCTCAAGTCCTAAGCATAAAAACATTTGAAATTATAAACCAGATAGGCCTTAAATTATCCTCATCAATGGCAATGTGACCAACCTCATCACATGAAAATAAAATCAATGGTATTCTTCCTTTGTATTGTCTTTTTCCTTTGGCAGCTCTCTTTGCAAGTAGTGTTTCAATGATTTCTAGATCTTCATCATCAGAATCATCATCACTATCACTGTCAATATGTTTTCCTTTTGAGTTTCTATCCATCTTACCAAGGTTTAATTTATCTTTTAATGTAGACTCAAAATTGCTAGGATTAGGAGAATAATTGTCAAAATTGTCCAACTCAAAAGATGTTAGCCTTCCAACCAATGCATCTAGAGTTATATCATTACTGCACCTCATCTCTTAAATAGCTGAAACTCTAATGGCATAGATTGGAGGTAAAGTTCTCAATACCTTACTAACCACTTTTTTGTCTTCAATTGTTCCACTGATAGCTCTGATGGCACTGACACTTTTCTTGATTCTTTCACTGTATTTTGTAATGTCTTCTCCTTCTTTCATTTTCATTTGATAAAACTAACCTCTGAGAATCTCTGCTTTGTCTCTCTTTACATTTTAATCTCCTCCATGGATATCATAGAGTTTCTTCCACATATCATAGGCAGTAGGGAAGTCCTTGACTTCATCAAATTCCAAATACCTGAGTGAAGAAGCTATATCAATCATCATTATGTTATGATTCTTCATTTCCACCATCTGATCCACAGACATAGGTCTTGGTGGTTCCACATAGTTGTGGTCCAAGAATTGCAAACCAGTATCTCCAATAGTAGATTGATGTAACCTCATCAACTATTGCCATGCAAGAAGTTGTCTTTGTTAAGCTTGGGGATCTCCCTTCTATAAGACATCTCTGATCTTAAGCTTAGGCCTTGAAACCTTTCCTGAAAGCACCAAAAGCTCTGATACCAATTGTTGGAAATGAGTTGAATAAATGAGAGGGGAGGGGTGAATTAGTTACCACAAAAACAAATCCAAGTCCCTTAGATGTATTAATCAAACTTATCACTATTACTCGGTTAACAAAGATATTCTATTGTTACTCGGTTAACAAAGCAATCTTAAGATATTAAGTGTGATTATCCTTTAGTGATTGAGTGTAGAAACATAAAGCATAAAGAAAATAACATGTACATAGATGACACAAATATTTAATGTGGAAACCCAATTTGGGAAAACCACCAATTGCAACTAGTTACTATTTTTCACTCTTCTGAAGTGAACCCTATTAGGAGCCAACCCTGTTAAAGGTTACAAAATACACTATTAGGTGTGACCCTATTAGAGGATTTAATCACCCAGTTAGGAGTGGCCTTGTTAGAGTTCTTCAAACACTTCAATGTAGAAATGCCACCTTGTGAAAGGATTTATGAAATACTGTTAAGTCTACTCTGTAAAGAGATTTGGATAATTGCTACAATTTTTAGAAAGTAACAATGGATTGACCTATTTGAAGAAGCAACTGTGTTTTCTCATTCAGATCTCTACTTGGGCTTTAAATTGGACCCTCACTGATCAAATATTCTATTGTAGCTTGGTTTGGATGTTCTATCCTTATTCATAATTCCATCTTATTTCACCTTCACTCTTCATATCAAAGAAGTCCTTCATATATTTCTTCTACATTTTCAATCCAAACTTGACCTTGTATATATATGATAAGCCTTGTCAAGTTGGCTTGAAAAACCTTCCAAATAAATAATAAAACTTAAGTCTCTCAGATGCATATAACCAATTAAACATAAACTATAAACTGCTATTAGTCGGCTGACACTAAGTGTATAACTCGGTTGACACTGTAATCCTTCAATGCTTGACTGTTACTGAAATTCCTGAGTGAACTCGATTAGAACTGAAAATCACTTTGGTTGATATATGAGTCTTCTTCAATGCCCAAAAGAGATTGGCATACACTGACTATGCTTGAATAGGTATAGACATTTGTGTAACATCACTACATTTGTGTATACATTAATGACAATACACAATTGAATAATTGTCTTCAACAGTTACATGTGTGGATGACCTATTTAAAGGATCATGATTCATGTCCCTCTCGCTAGATGAAGATCCTTATGATTTTGGGTCCTGTCCTATCTGTGTAATACATTTTATTTTTCATTAAGAAATGTAATATTTCTTGGCCAACCTGATGTTTGTGAAGGCCTTATATACTCTTGTAATTGTTGTCCATAGAACACACGAGAGAGACATAACATAATAGTAGCTCAACACTTGTAGGATTTTGATCAATTGATCGAACGGAAGACAGTTCCGATAGAATGTTCATGTAGCTACTACTGATGGCAGATGGTATTAAAATATAACCTATTAAAGGTTCTAATTGGGCTAGTTCACCTGGATTGTATCACCGCTTGCAGTTGTTCTTGTAACTGATCATTTGATAATAAGAAGTCTGATCTTGCATTCCTTTCCTCTTGTTTTCTTTTTTGTTTTATTGTGCGACTCTTGCTGCAAGGATTGGTTGGACTCAGTGAGTTCCCACTTTCCTTGGCTACATCAGTTGTCTATATCCATGGGATTATTTTAGTGGTGATGCATCCATTTTTATTTGGCCTTGTCTATGGTCATTGGTGCATTAGTATGTTTCTTCAAGACGAGAGGTTGGATATACAAAGACTTGATTGGAGATTTAGAGTTGATATGTTGATGACATAAAGATTTGTTTATGTTGGTATACCTTTGTTTAAGGTATGGTTAGCTTGGATGAATTGCAATTTTCTATGGTTTCTATTCGAGGTGGTATGAGTAAGGTAGCTAACAAGATACTTTATTACCATTTGAATGCTATGCTTATGCTCATGTAGATATTGGTGTAGGTTAAAGAGATAGTTCACATTGGCATGTTCCTTTTCTTCCATGTGTGGCATGTTGAAGGATATAAGAATATTTTTTCATGATGGTATTTGTCATGGTTTCCTTTGTAGGTCTATTGTTTGAGCATAAGAGAATGATGAATATTTAGATGCTACATGGATGGATAATAGATTATTTTCCCTTATTTGTGATTCCTATGAGTGTATTTACAATGTATGACATCAAGTGGGAGAATATTAGGAATAAGGTGCCATCTACCTTGTAAATCCTATGACATGGTTCCAACATTCTTGGGAAGGGTCATAGAGTACTTAGGATGTATTGGGAAAATAATTTATGATATTTAATTCTATTCATTATTTTTAATACATTCACAAGGGATGATAGGCTCCACTAGCAATAATAAAATTGGGTTGTGAACATAATTATTTATTGTTGTTTAATCCACTTAGGGATGTTTAGAATATGATATTTAATGACTTGGAAAGTGGACAAATGAGTGAAATATGGATTTCTCTAAGTGTAAGCATAGAGACAAGTATATCTTGATATTTTATCATTTATTGCATTTAGTGTAATGTTTATCTTGTAAGAAAGGGTGCCCAAGTTGGAGGGAAATATTGGAGCCAAAACTGTTACCTTTTTTATTTCCATGGAGTAAGTCCCAAGGTTGTGGTCATAAAGAATGAAGAGTCCTGATTCTTTAGACATATTTATTGGTGGTTTTGAGGCTCTTACCATTATATAATTTCAACATCTTAGGTATAGAATTAACAAAAATTAGTTGAAAGAAAATTTATCTGTAGGAACAAAGACATGTGGGGTGCATAAGGATTTTTTTCACATGTATATAGGCACTGATATGTTGGAGTCAAAGATGATAATGGAACTTATTATCTTATAAGAACATCTATTGTTGATAATGCAAGCTTGGCCTCTCCTGGTGGTGTTTTTTTCCTACAAGGGTTTGTTCATGTAAATCTTGTGTTATATGTTCATCTTATGTTGTTGATTCAAGCCTTATTTTTTAAAACTTTATGCTAATGCTAATCATTATTTATTTATGTTATATGTTCACATAATATAGGTTTATTAAGCATGATATACATGCCAATTTTTTGCATCACAAATAAGAAGGATCTAGTCTTGATTTTCCACATTAAGGAAACTTAATTATCAAAATTGCATAGGATTTTCATATTTTAATGTTGTAGCTATCTAAGCCTTGTATCTCATCCTTTGATTAGTTTATTGGATAAAAATTGATCTTCACAATCTTTGATATTGAACCTTTTTATTTCCCAACAGTGCATGCATCCTACCTTTCTCATTGTTCTTGTTTAGCTCCACTTTTGGTGTAGGACATTCCTCCTCTTCCACCTTCTAATTTGTGTGCTAATAAGATCTCTATGGGGGTTTCCTCTCATGATTCTCCTTTTAATGGTGTTCTTGATGATAATATTGCTTGGACTATTGTTGGTTGATGGAGGGAAAGGTCTTTCTGCCTCCTCTTCCTAGAATCTTCCTCAAGTTGTGGGAAAATGTCCAACCCACTCTTGATGTGGGTTGTTTGTACTGTTTTTATGATCCACATAGTGTTGTGAGTAGTTTTTCAATGACTAGTGTAATATTGTAAGTGACTTGTTGTAAAGGGTGGAAACCCTAGTTTGTTGCTTAAATTAATCAAAAATAAATTTAAACATGAAACATTGATAGTACTCAAAAAAATTTATTGAATAATATAAAAAGTTAAAGTGATCACAAAGGTATTATGAAAATTCCCAAAATTTTGAGATATTCCAAAATGCTATTGAAGTGCTCCAAGGTAGAAACATGGATGCAAACTTCATACAAATGGTTTTCATTGTTTGATCTCCAAATCCAAGGATTTTCTTCCTTAAATTCAATAACTAAGCATTGTTAGTGTGAAATAAGGTTATTTCCTATCCATTCATTTGTGGGAACCTATTCACATGACTTATGTTTACTTAGTCCTAGGTAGCATTCTAGAATTTAGTTATAATGAAGCCATGTTAGTCTCATTTAATTTTAGTTATCTAGGCATTTAATAGTTGCACCATGCATTTAGTACTTGTTCATAAGAGTTATCTCATGTCACAAGATTAAGACACATGTTAGGGTCGTGTCTCATCTTATGACCTCACCTCATTCATATAAGGAAGGCACCTCTAGCATTGTAACATAGATCATCATTGTACATCTCATTTTCATAATAATTTTATATTGATGGAATGACTTTTTTCATGTTACTTCTCTCTTGTTTTGTAAAGGTTATTTGGTTTTGCAAATTGTTGATCTTGGATGGACACATCAACATGGTATTAGAACTTACAAACATGCACACCCCCTTTCTGTTTAGATATTTTTTCATTAATACCTCTACAATTTACCCACAATTAGAAGGTTATTAGCCCACATTCTTGGTTTAGTCTTCTACAATTTGAGCAATTCTTTTTTCATTAGTGAGTTTCTATTTTAAGGATCTGTAGTAGGTTGTTCATAAATTGGCGAGTTTGTTAGTCGACCCTCTCACTTGGCTCATAAGACATTTTTTGGGGACGTGAGTAAGCTCCCTACAAAATGCACCATTGACCAAATTTCAAAAACCAGAAAACCTAACAGATTTTTGCAAAATTTTCATGATTTGCATATTTTGTGGTTGAAAACCAAAAAAAAATTATAAAATAATCACCGTGTTTTCAAAAATTTGAAATAAAAAAATTTGACCTTTTTTTTGTCTTTGGTACATTTTGTCTAAAACTTAACCCATGCCATTTTTTGGTTTGCGTATATTTTTTTATATAGAGCCAGCTCAATCTAATCCTTTTGTAGTGACCAACATTTCTATCTAGAGGCGACATGTTTCTAATTTTTGGTAGGCAAGTTGCTGGCTTGAACAACCTTTTTTAGTGTGATTTTGTTGGTTCTTCAGTTCATTGGCTATCCCGTAGTACTCATACAAGGCTTTTGATGACTTTATCTTCAGTTGGTTCAAGCTTCACTTGTCAAAAATTATTTATTGGCTTGTGTATTTTTATTGTCATTTGTCTAAGCCCATATCAATGGCCATGACATTAACTTTTGCAAGCGACGTGCTTCCTATTTGCAGGGTGTTTGTTTAGTTATGGATTTCCTTCGTTAATGATTGATCATGCCATATCCATTTGGAGTGGGATCCAATTTTCTTAGTTTGCCTCATATTCATTGGATGTTGTTTAATATTGAATTTGACTAACACATTCATTTGCTTGATCAATGTTGTACCTGTGGCGACCTTTGAGCCATGGATCAATGTCTTTTCTATGATCAAGGGTTTCAATAACTTATTTATTTGGTTTGTGGGTTTGATGGTTTAAACTTGGTGTTGATCTGATGAATTCAATACTTAGACAAACACTAAGTGCATTTACTTTTCTCACATCCCGCATAGCCGTTGTTTGGTACATATTTTTTTTTTGTTGGCCATTTAAAGTTGTGGGTCTGCATTGCTTTAGTGCATAGGTTTATATGCTAGTGGCACTAAGAACCCACACCACCACCACCTTTTTCCTCAAGCTCATCACCACCCTCCTTTGCTCCACCACTCACCACTTATCATAGTATTACCTCTAACCATCAACCCACCACCCAATGAACACCGACTCTTGTGGTAAGCCTCTTTTTTTCACCTAATCACATGGGCACCTTGGGGGCCAACCCCAAGGTTCTAAAAGCATTTTAAAAAAATTTCAACATGTACTTATTAGAAAAATGATGAGTACTTCTTCATAGAGAATTAGATTTTAGAAGATAAAATATTATGAGAAAGCTAGTTTGAACTTTTCTATGCTCATTGGCTTCGTTGATGCATCTACAACATTCACCATGTGGATTCAAATATTGTGAAAATATATCCACTGACAGATCTGCTACTGTCAATATCACCAACCCAATTTGAATACACATATCTACAAATACAAAATGAATGTTGAGGTCTAGTATTATAACCATGAAACACAAAGAATAAAAGTACCACTCAAATATTTGAACATTCTCTTAACAACATCCCAATGCTCCCTACTGGGATTAGTAAAAAACTGAGAAAAAAAACCCATTGCTTGGAAAATGTCTCGCCTAGTAGAGACTATAACATACATAAAATGCCAACAACACTTGCATAAGGTACTCTAGACATGGCCTCCATCTCAGTAGGAGATTTTGGACAATCCTCCACAAAATGTTTTGTCCCTTGTAATACTGGAATAACCAACTACCTGCAATCTATCATGATGAATCTCTACAACACAAAGTTCACATACTTAATTTGGCTCATCCAAAAAATTCTTCTAGATCTATCTCCAATGATCTCAATTCCAAGAATACATCTTGTTGCACTTAGGCCTTTCATCTCAAATTGTTCTGCTAATTGAGACTTCAAATCTAATTTATCATTCTTTCACCATTCCCAATAAACAACATATCATCCACATAAAATAATATGATGAGAATTTGACCACTATTGGATATGTAAAATACATAATGGTCAAATTTTGATCTCAAAAATCCCAAAGAAATTACATAGGTGTCAAACCTTTGATACCAAATTCTAGAAGACCATTGCAAACTCAGAAATTTATTGAACTTACAAACAAGGTTTTCTTTATCTTTCAGAATGAAATGCTCTAGAAGTGACATGCAAATTTCCTCTTCCAAATCACTATGAATGAATTCTATCTTCATATCCATTTGCTCAAACTCCAAACTATAAGATGGTACAAGTGATGATAGGAATCAAATGGATGTCAGCTTAGATAAAAGAGAGAATATTTCACCACAATCAATTCACTCCACCTAAGAATATCCCTTCATAACCAACCATTATTTATGCTTCTCAACACTACCATGCAGTCTACCCAGTTTCTTTTGAAAACCCATTTGCATCTAATAGGTTTTTTTTCTTCAAGAATGATACTAGATCTCATGTAGCATTATTATTCAATACATCCATTTCTTTGTTCATGGCTTCCATCCAAGAATCTACATCATGCATACCATAACCTCTATAACACTCCTAACATTATCAATACTATCAATCAAAGAAAATATGCAGCTAAAATCCAACATAGAATATCCAAACCTTTCTAGTGAATAACCAAATCTTTTAGGTTATCACCTATCACTTTTAGACCTCCTCAATTGTTGAGATTTAGGTTCTTTCTCTTCTTTATAACTTTCATAGTTGCTTCAACTCTTCTCATAATCAGGTCCAACAAGATTGTGTATTTCATCTTTTATCATACTAGGCGGTACCTAAACTACCCTATTTTTCTTATTTCTTTGACAACAAATGAATAGTGGAAAGTTTCAACTCATAGAAGATCACTCTTCTAATATGGATCACCTTCTCCGCAACTAAATCCCAAAGTTTGTAACCTTTCACACCAATATCATATCTCATGAAGATAATCTTAACTCCCTTGTTCTATAATTTGATCTTTTCTCACTCGACACATGTGCATATGCCTCACAACAAAATACTTTGAGATATCTCATCGAGGGATTTTTACTAGACTACACCTCTATTGGCATCTTTTCAACAAGTGTCAAAGTAGGAGATCTGCTAATTAGATAACATGTAGTGGTTACAACTTCAACCCATAAATTTTGTTCAATTTGAACACCACTTAGCATACTCCTAGCCCTCTCCATCAATGCTCTATTCATCCTCTATGCAACTCCATTTTTAATGGGGTTTATGGAGTTTTCTTGTGTCTCTAAATCTCACATTCCTTACAAAACCTATCAAAATTATACTGAAAAAAACTCATTGCCATCATCAGTTCTCAAGCACTTAATTTTTCTACCAATTTAGTTTTCAACCAAGGATTTAAATTCCTTAAATAGAATAAAAAATACATATTTACTTCTGAAGAAATGTACAAATGTCCTTCTACTATAGTCATATATGAAAGAGACAAAATTTACAAATCTAGATTTTGAAGGAACATTAATAAGACTAAACACATTTAAATGAATATAATCCAAAACCCCTAAAGACTTATGAGAACCTGAATAAAGACAAACACCATGTTTTTTTACCATAAACACAATGTATACAAATGTCAAATTTGAGATTATAGTCATCAAGGCCTTCACCAAAGCACTTACTTTTTAGGACTCTAGGACCCTTCTGACCAATGTGACCAATAATTCAGTTCCATGATATTGTCTTTGAGCGACTAGGAACTTCATCTCCAAATAATTTTCACCCCTAGGTACCCACATATCATGATTGTCAAATGTAAAAATAATAGTCTTACTTTCCTACTTGATCTCAGGGTGGAGATAAATAATCTAAATCCCTTGGACATTACATAAGTACTATTGCACTAAATTATACATGCATTTATCTTATACAAGGTGTAAATCCAAACACCCTTAGCAAGAACCATAGAATCCCTTGTCATCTTACATCCAACACTTGAGAAAATAACCTACATAGCTACATCACTCATCTTACAAATTGAAAGTAGGTACTGTTCTTAAAACTAGGTATATGTAGGACATCATCAGTTCCCTTCACTTTACCATCAAGGAATTGTATCTTGACTCTTCCACAAACAACAACCTTAAGGTGAGAGCCATTATTTAGATACACCTTCCCGCTATCAAACTCCTCATACTTTGAAAACAAACATTTGTGAGAGGTCATGTCAAAAGAGGAACCTAAATACATTAACCATACATATTCTGATGCGTGTGTTTCCAAGGCTACATCAAAAGCATATGTTTCATCATGAGAGGATTTATCATTAAGAATCAGAGAAATTATTTTTACCTTTCTTTTTTTCTCCTCCTTGCACTCTTTTGAAAAATGGCCAATTTTATTACAATTTCAATGTTTCACCTTGGGATTTTTACCAGGAGATTTAGATCTCCCTATAAACTTGGACTTACCATTTTAAATACTTTTTCTTTTCTTTCTCCACCATTCTACCATTAGCAACTAGGGCATCCTTATCCATCTCCAAAGATTTCCCTCACATCTCTTCAGATAAAAACAAAGAAACCATATCCTACATCTTGAAAGAGATTGTTGTGCTTTTAATGTCCATAGTTCAAGATGATCCCATGAATCTTGAAGATAGCATAAAAAAGGCATGCACTTATCTTGTTCGTCTTTCTTGATATTGACAAGATTCATTTGGAAAACCAATATACAAAATGTATTCATGTGATTTGTAATGGATCCTTCTTCCTCCATCCTCAGAGAATAAAATTATATTTCTTAGAAATAACTTATTTAGCAAGGATTTACCCTAATGGATATCACTAATCTTCTTCCAAATCTCAGATGCAATCTTCTATTCTTAGACATTTTCGAGCACAAAATAAGCTAGATAGATTCTTATCAAATCCTTGGCTTTCTAATCCATTTTTCCCATCCATCTTGTACTGTAGTTTAAATTTTTTCCAAAGAAATTATAGCCCATGAATGTCTATCTATAAGCATGCCCTCCATTTTTATTTTTTTACAACTCAAAATTTCTGCCATTAAACTTCTCCATCTCTATTCTCCTCGATGGTCTTTCTATCTCAATGATATAAAAAGGTTATGAAATCTTCTTGTGTAAAACTCTCCCTAAAACTAGATCAACACAAAAATCCTTCTTCCTAACAACAAAACAAATATATCTAGGTTCGGCTACCAATTTAAAGGAAGTAAAGTGTGAAATAACACTTCCAAATGCCAAATCTAACAAGAGAGATAATGCAAAAAAATTATTACAAACCCTTTAATCATTATAGATTTGATAAACACATACAAATTCAAATTAAAAAAATTAAACTTATAACACCAAAATTACATGGGAACCATTTTAATGAAGAATCCATAGTCCAAAAGCTAGAGTTCAATTGTATTTAGTAACATGAATCACAATACAATGCATAGAGCTAATACTTTTCAAGATTAATTACACCAACGTAGAATCTTGGAGAAAATTATGGCACAAAACAACATCTTAGAAAATATCCAACATATCATACAAAATACATTGAGAAGCCACATATTTATAGTGCTCAACACAAGTGAAAAGCACCCATGATTTCCAAAACCAACTCATATGCTCAAAAGGTAAGTGGTGTAAAAAACAACAAGTTTCCATTTCTATGACAGGTTGTACATAACAAATTTCCAAAGCATTTACTCATGACTCGCCCGTAATAGTCATCTTGACATATGCTACACCTACAAGTCACATCACTTGTCAAAGAAAACTCCACCATAAATACTAGCTACCAAGTAATAGCTCCCCGTGACTCTTCGACCAAACTAGTAATTGACATGGTAATTAAAATAATCTATCATAGTCCCAACATAGAAACCTATGACACTAGCTCCCTAAATTGTAGAGCTTCCAAAGTGGGTGCAAATATTTAAATAATAACATATTAGGGCCCTCAAGGTTGAGAAACCTTAATCCTAATAAAGAGTTCAAAAATTTGAAAAATTGTTATTAGATTATATATATATTTTTCCAAATGACCAAGTCAACATAACTTGGATGGTTTGTAATTTTTTTCTATTTATTTTTTGTAAATTTTTTCTAATGGTTTGTTTAACTACAATAAAAGTATAATTGTCTTCTAAACTTCTTTTCATTATACTAGGAGCTAAAATACATAACTTAATAATTTTAATTTTTTTTTAAAAAGTATAAATTTTTTCTAATGGTTTGTTTAACTACAATAAAAGTATAATTGTCTTCTAAACTTCTTTTCATTATACTAGGAGGTAAAATACATAACTTAATAATTTTAATTTTTTTTTTAAAAGTATAATTTTATTTTGAAAGAGGTATGGGTTCAAATACCCCACATCATTATTGATGATATTCCTGATCTGTGGCATGGTATTGATTTGATAAATAGGGGAATAATTATTGAAGTCTGAGGTAAATCCATTTCTTTGTCGAAACTATTGAAATTGCTTAAAACACATGTTTATGGAATGATGTATTTTCAGGTCTTTTCCCTTGATACATTTGTCATTATTTTTTATTTAGAGGATGCTAAAGAACACTCTTTGTCCAAACACTTTCTTAATGTGAAAGATAATGTGATCCTCGTGTTGGAAATATGTTGAGTCAAAGTGAATGAGAGAGAAAGAGGGGGGGGCGGGTGAATCCAGAACCAATAAAACTTAATCCTTTTAATCCAATATTATATTATCTAATCTGATTGCATGCATGAAATGAAAATCAATAAAAACATCTACAATATTTGACACAATATTTGGTTACCCAGAAAACTTCCAAATAGAAAGTAAAAGTGGGGTGGGGATGGTACCCACAAGATTTATTACTGCAGTATAAATTTATCCTGTTAAAGCTTACAATTGACCACTTCTAATCGCCTACCCTGTTAGGAGCAATAAGGATTGTTAGGTCCACCTTGTGAAAGGATTTAATACAATACAATCAAGTAATGCAATTCTGTTAGGAGATTTATAAAGGACTGTTAAGTCCACCTTGTTAGAGGATTTTGCTTATGCACCTATTAGGATGAACTAGTAGATGATCTTTAATGCAACTCTGATTTGTTGAATAAGATCCAATGATATAAACTAATCACCTGACTGTGATGGATTAGTCTCTATTGTTCCTTATACTGCTATAGCCTCTTAAACAATCTGTCTCTTCATATTTGTATACATGCTCTTACATATATATTCAAATACTATTTGGATAAACAAAATACTTTATATTTATACCTTATCCAAACCAAATGCAACTATAAGTCATCTTCCATAAGATAAATTAATATCTAACAATATAAGCTAGGTCGGCCTAAAAATGTCACTTAGGTCCAGTAATCCACTTGGGCAATATACTAGCACTCGGGCATTGTTTTGTCACTTGAGCAACATACTACACTGTCACTTGGGCTACTCTATGTACTCGGGCTACTCTGATCACTCGGGTAATACTTACATAATAACTGCTCGGGTTGCACTGCTGGCCTAGTCAACACTGTGATGACTAAGTGTTTTGGTACTAAATGAAAATATGTCTTTCCATAAGGTCATCAATCTCCCCCTTTGGCATTAGTGACCAAAAACACTTATCATGTTAAAAAACTGCTCAGAGTCAAAACTCCCCCTTACCATATGCTTGGGTACTTTCTCAGGTTTTGACAATATCTCTGTGACTCGGTTACAACTAATTTTTTATTTTTTCACAATGATTTGTGTAACACTTATATATTTCTCTTCTCTTCTTCTCTTTTGTACATGTATTTCCTATATACATCTTTCCTATATACATTTCCCCCTTGTTTTTGACACAAATGCCAAAATATATCTATATGGTAATACCAAAATAGCATAAGAAATAACTATGTACCTTTAAAATTTGAGAAAAAATATTGTCCCAATTATCCTGCAACACCTTCAGGATATGTAACTCTATCTGTAACTCTACTGATAGCTCCATCATAAGCTCTACAACTTAAAAATTGTTGTCATGAATAAGAGTCTTAGCATGAACTATATGCTTGTGCATTACATCCATGTGTGGAATGAGTTGGCTCTGCATAGCTGTGAGAGATTATCTTGTCCTTGCTTCTTCCCTTAGTAATTCAGCCTGCATGTCTGTTAGATACTTAATTTTCACAAAATATGCTGAACTTGAACTTGGGTTAAGTGCCAACTAATTTGTACTTTCCTTCAGATCTGTATCAACCTTTGTCAGCTTTATCTTGATTTCCATTGTGAAATTTGAAGTATCACTAAGGTTTACAAATAATGAAGCAACATTATTTACTGTAGTTTCTAGAGAGCTAATGAGAGAATTTAGCTTGACTTGATCAATTGCAATCTTGCTTGCAACATTATCTAGAATTTTGTTCTCAAACTTTCTTTCTTCTGCAATAGTTTTTCTTGACCATTTAAATATTTATTGAACTTGTGGACTATGTCTACAAGTTGGTGCATAATGGAATCACTCTCATTTACTTCTACTTCTAGTGCATCTAAGAATATACCTTTTATGTCTTGCAGCACTCTGTTTCTCTTATTTTCTACTTAGAGCTTCTGTTGTGTGGCTCTTTTCTTCCATAGCTCCCCTAGTGTGTCCATTTTCTCTACTGACAGATTGGATAGATCCCAATTTGGAATCACAATGTCTTGCTCAAGATCAATATCATCAGTGATTATTTCTTTTCCCTTTCCATTGTCCTTAGGATTGGGTGAAGGAACAATTTCCTTACCTTTTCCACTGTCATCCACATCCTTTCCTTCCTCAATTTTCTCCTCAGTATTCAATTGGAATAGGTCACTAAATTTTTTTGCACCAACTGTAGGGTCTGAATCAAATGTAGCATCTGTGCTCACTGAAGGAATGTTCACAGTTACCTTCTGTGACTCGGTCAGCCTTAGCCCAGTAGTAGGTGGATCCTGGTGCTCAATCCCTACTGGTCTTGATGTTGATTCAGTAGACTTATCTTTTTTCAGAGCTAGGATGATATGAATAGGTGATTGTGGTAGATATTTCATTACCTCTACTGCTATTTTCTCTGCATTGGATTCTTCAATGGATTCTACCTCAGGTAAATCTACATCTTCAGTCTTTTCCTTGTGTTTTGAACTCGGTACTTCTGTATTGTCTTCTTCTTTAATTTCTAATACTGTCTTCCATATGTTTTTAGCTTCCTGCACCACATCCTCTATCTTCTTATTCAATACCTGAAAGATCCTAAACCTTGGAGTGTAATTGCTTTCATACTTGTTCATTGCCCCTTTCACCTCTTTGTTTGTCATAGTAGGCATGATTTGCCTCAATGTCTATTCTCTTCTATCTTTTTTTTTTGAGATAGCATTGCTCCAGGGAATAGATATTGCCTTGAATAGGTCTTCAAGCATGTGACTCTTCAATTTAGATGGATCATACTTCCATCTAGTCATCTTCTCTACAACTGCTTCCTCAATTTGCTTATGTTCATCCTTCGTTCTGGAAGCATAATTCAGAGATTTTAGATAACTCATACCACTACCTTCTCTTAAGGCTTCAATTTTCTTATCAAAGGTAGGTGGAGGCTTCTTGAATGTGATTTCATCTTCTTCATCTTCCTTAGGTAATATAAGTTTCCTTCTTGATCTCCTTGGTTTGCTAATTGCGAGGACAGGGGTAGGGGCCTTAGGTGTTTTCTTGAGAACTAGCCTCTTTTTCTTCTCAGGAGGCTCTAATTCTACCTCTTACTCTTCCTTTTCAGATATATCATAATCTATCTTGATTTCATCTCCTTGGCTTACTGAGATAGAAGGTGAATTCTTTCCATACTTCTTTCCAAATTGTTCCAACCTCTTCTTTCCTCTTTTCAAAATCTTAGGAATCTCAATCTCTATTGAAATTATACTCTTGGCTTCTTCATATGTACCAAAGTAAGGTTCTTTGGGGTCAACAGGCTCATTCATAAGAGCTTCAATGATTTTATTGGTCTCATCTATGTTAACCTCATATGCAAGAGGTTTCACCCATGCAACCCTAGGTCTGACTGCCTGAATATACACTTTATCACAGTCTACTAGGAAACAAACATCATCCTTATGGTCTTCAACCAATTGTTTAGGAACTCTATATCTATTCTGCGTCTTTTGTCCAAATTCCTCAAAATATGCATCCATGATGCTCTCAAAATTGTATCCTAATTCAACTATGAATTCATTTATCTGATATATTATGGGTTTGTCTTTCTTCCAAACAATTGTGCCCTTGAAAGGGAAAAAATTATGAATGTAAAAGAATACGCAGACCAAAAGTGAACCAGACATACATAGATTGGTATTTGATGCCTGGATGCTCTCCATGTTCTTGCTCAATTGGATGAGCTGCAACTAGCAAGGTTGAATGAGAGGTTGTTCTTGACCACCTTGTATGCCAAGTCCACAGCCTCACATGGTACGTTGTTAGGTCTGCTAGAGCTATAGATTTTGTGAGAAATAACATGAATCCCAAACTTCAATTCCATTTCAGTTACTCCATTAAGTCTCATGCCTCTTCCGTCCCACTCGACAAGAGTCTTCTTCGCTAGGACATCCTGAGGTAGGGTTGTAGTAGCTTTGGACTTGTCCAACATAGGATACCCTGTAACACGGTGTATCATTAATTTGGTAATCTTTACCGGTTGCTCCAGCCATAGCTGTATGTGATGAACACAGCTCAGAATGAACCTAATATACTTAACCTAGAAATTATGTGGCATGTGCATGATGTGATTCAAACCTTTGACTTCTAGATGTTTATGGTTTGGCTTCAGATTTCTGGCATCACAGAGTTTATCATATGCACTCTTCATTTCTAATGTTCCAAGATGTTGAATTGTGCAATGATAGAAGGCTCAGATGTCATTGATCAATAATACCCTTAAAGGAATTAGGGAATGAGCTCCCATCGGGTCTATCTCCTCTGCAACTGCTAGATGAAGTTTAAACTTAGGAGGTTTTCAGATTTCATTCTTGACCAACATCTCAGATCCTTTCTTAACCTTGCTACTAGATATAGATGTCATTATGCTCAGAGGTTTGATAAAACTTTTCAACTTAAAAATTTTGAATGCATATTCGCTCTGAATCGCTTAAGGCACTAAATCACTCTTCAAACTGAAAGCTTTGTAAATAATAACACTTACAATTCATCTTTTATAAGAGATTTAACCATTTATTTTTCATTAAATGCTTCATACATGATAGCTGGCATAGCTCGGAATGAAGCTCGGCGAACACTAACTTCAATATCCTCAAAACCATATAACCCAACTTAACTCGGTTAAGCCTGTGCAACTTGGGTGTTACTGAGGTCTTGACTCAGTTAAAACTATAATATGTCCTAGTGCATCAATATGCTGATTTGGACTTACTATCATATCTGGAACTGATGTAGGATGTCTTGTATGCACAATTCTAGTTGTCTCCTTGCATGTTTATTCGGAGATGGTAGTGATGACATGTAACTGATTAAATGTTTGAAGATGTTAAGTTGTTAACCGAAATGCAAAAGGATAATGCAAGACATTAAATTAGTTAATGGATTGTATTGTCATTGATGTCAACTTGATATAATCTAATCGGTCATAATCAAAGTGTCAAAGACTTTAGAGAATCAGCGAGATAAAGATTATGCTTTTAGTAATGCATAAAAGACAAGTATTTAAAATGTGACTACAAACACTGGCGGTCAGTGGATCCTGACGGATAGAGATCACCAACAGTCAAGTCACAGTGATGCCTGAGCAAGAACACCAATGAGAATTACTAAAGAGCAGAATCACAAGCAAACCTGAAGGCCATAAACATAGTGAAAACCGACGGAGAAGCTTGAGGAGAACTAGAGTGTTGACCGACACTATCAAAGAGTTAAACTAAAATTAATTGAAGTCCAGAAATGACAAAATATCTAGCTGGTAGAGCTAAATATAGAGTTAACTAGTAGTTATCATTGTTTTCATCGACAAGATAAGCTAGAGATAAGTAATTGATTTAAAGCTATTTTGTCTAGTTGGCAAGAAGATCTCAGTGAAATAAAACAAGAGTTTTTCTTTAAATCTAATTGGCGAGAATTATGGATCATGCCAAGATAAAGAAGATCAAGAACCTAACAAGGGTGATATCATGTCTATAAAGAGACAAATAAATTCATTACGAATTGGTGTGGGTTAATGAAAAGAAGATGATGAAGAGAAATTGATGAAGAGCAACTTCATATAGTGTTGATCAACAAGCTAAGGAAAGAGATAAAAAATTTGGCGGACACCAAGAAATAGAGCACAACATCACCGAGTAGAATCAAAGTGGAGAAAAGGTATAAACAGAGTTATATTGATCATAATAGTTTTGTGAGAATACAATAGATCTGAAAATTGGCAAGTATAAGTTGTATATGTGAATAGATCATACTATTTAAGTTTAACCATTCATTCAGAAAGTCTCTTAATCGAGTGAGATTTAAGATCTTTTCTATATTGAGATACATCCAATGGAGTATCAAAAATTTTGATCATGAAGATAGCATGAGATGCCAGATACCTGCTGACAGGCCAAGTGAGTGTTTGATCAAGGATAGTAGCATAGAGATGCCCGATATCAAGTGACAGACTAAAAATTTAAATCCTCTAACAAGGTCACACCTTACAGTTTTTATATAACCTTTAACAGGGTTGGCTCTTCACTAAGCTCACTTCAAAAGACTGAAAATTTTGGGTTACCGGTCCCAAGTGGTTTTTCCCTTAACACGGTTTCCATGTTAAAAATCCATGTGTCAATGTGTTTATGCGTCATTACTTTAGTGTTTTGCATTACACTTAACTTAATTGGATTGATTGGTATACTCTAGATAATTTATTTTCTTTTGGTAAATTAACAAACTGCTATTCGGTAAATCTATAGTAGAAGGTTTTACAAAGCATTCTGAGCAGTAGTAATTTGATATAAGTATTTGGAGGCATTCATCTTATAGGACTAAAGATAAATAGAGGTATAATTTTGTGGTACTAAGTTTTAAGGGTTGATTATTGGAATATTTTTGAGGCCACTGAATCACCCCACCCCCCCCCCCCACTTCTCAGTTATTTTTAATAATTGGTATCAGAACTTGTGTGCTTAGAAAGGGAGTTTAACAGCTCAAGCAAAAGATCACAAGATGAACAGATGAGATGTGCCCAAGTTGAACAAAGACAACTTTGCATCATGGCAAAGCAGAATAAGACTCCACTTATGAGGTATTGGAAATGATATTGTTCAATACTTAGATACTGAATATGTGTTGCCTATAGGACATCATACTCTTGAGAAATTAAGAGTAAAGCATGAGCATAAATGCATGATGATAGAACTTGTATCATCACTCTCCGATGCTAAGTTTGAAGATGTCAAGACCTACACCTCTGCAAAGAAAATGTGGGATAAGTTGAAGCTTGTACATGGAGGAGATGTGAATGTACTCATAGCAAAGGCAGAAAACCTAAGAGGGAGGTTTGATGACCTAAGGATGAAAGAAGGAGAAAACATTACTCAGTATAGCTACATAATCAAAGAGGTAGTAAATGAGTTAGAGGTGTACTTGAAGAGGAGATAGTGGTAAGAAAAATATTAAGAACCTTATTTCTTGTCTATGCTATTAGAGTTTCTTCTATTCAAGAAATGAGAGCAGTTGCAAACAATAAAATTACTCTAGATATTCTAATTGGTAGACTAATTTCATTTGAGATGAACAACTTTGATAATAGTGTCTTACCATCTATAGAATTCGCATTCAAATCTTTAGTAAAGATAAGTAACTCAAGTCATAGACATGTTGTTAGAAATGATAGTGACAGTGACAATAAGGATCAAGGACTTGATGAAATTGAAGCACTTATGGCAAGAAGATTGTAGAGAGGCAAAGGCAGATAAAAAGGTGAATTACCACTTTTATGTTTCAGTTGTAAAGAGGTTGGACACTTTGCTAAAAGGTTCCCAAATCAAAGAAAAGATGAAAGAGGAAATGATAGAACATATGAGAAGAAGTTTGACAAAGGTGAACATAGAGATTACCGAAGCAACCAACAATCTGACAAGAGAGATACCCAAGACTACAAGGACAAAGGGAAGAAATCTTGTTACCTAGCTGAGAATAGAGCTGATGACACTGACACCGAATCAAAAGAAGACATCGAGATGGTATTTGTAGCCTTGAAGGATGATTCAGATAAAGATGAAGAAAGGTATGTAGAAACTGCACTCATATCTAAAGATAGTAAAAATGATGTCTGGATCATAGATAGTGGCTGCACTCATCATATGACCGGTGATAAACAAAAGTTTGAGACTTTTGAATTCTATAATGGTGGTTCAGTGAGAATGGGAAATGATACACCTTGTATAGTTGAAGGTAAAGGAACCATAATGTTGAATAACCTGATAAGATGTGAAAATGCTTACTGGGTTAAAGGACTAAATTACAATTTTTTAAGCGTTTCTCATTTGAAAAATTTAGGTCACGGAGTAGAATTTGAAAATAAGAAGGCAAAGATATTCAATGAATCAGGAAGGTTGATTGGTACCGGTGAGCAGACAAAAGGTAACCTTTTTTATCTTGATGACACTAACACCACTTTTTTGATGGCTAGAAAAAAAGAAATATGGTCGTGGCACAAAATATTTTGTCATGTGAACTTTGACAACATGATAAAGATAAGAAACAAAAGGAATGTTAGAGGCTTGCCGACAATGACTAAGCCCGAGCATTTCATGTGCAAAAATTGTCCAAAAGGTAAAATGACAAAGTCTAGTTTCAAGAGAAAAACCCATACATCTAATGCAATTGTAGAATTAGTCCATATAGATCTATGTGTACCCATGAGGACAAAGAGATACTATGGAGATAGGTATTTCATTCTCTTTGTTGATGATTTTTCTAGAATGATGACAGTCATGTTTTTAAAAGATAAATTAGAAGCATTTAAGATGTTCAAATGGTACAAAGAAATGGTAGAAAAGCAAAGTGAAAATAAATTGAAATGCTTAAGGTCATATAGAGGAGGGGAATTTACTTCAGAAGAATTCATTGACTACTGCAATGAGCATGGAATTAAAAGACAAGTTTCTGCACAAAGGACACCACAGAAAATGGAATTGTTGAGAGGAGAAACAGATCAATTTTTGACTATGCAAGAACATTGATGATTGAGAAAATCATCACTCAAAAATTATGGAGGGAAGCTGTCAGTACTGATATCTATACATTAAATAGAGTACAATTAAAGAAGGACACAAAGAAGACACCCTATAAGCTTTGGTATGGTCATACACCCAATGTAACTTTAGAATCTTTGGTAGTCAATGTTATATATTAAAGGATGATAGAAATGGAAAAATTGACTGCAAAAGTGAAGAAGGTATCTTCCTAGGATATTCAACCAAAATCAAGGCTTATAAGTGTCTTAACAAGTCATCTAACAAAATCATTGAAAGTGCAAAAGTGAAAATAGATGAATTTGCAGAAAAGAATGATAAGGAAAGAAAAAAGGAACCGGAGGACTACAACAGGTTTGTTTATATAGAACCTGAAACTCTACCTGAGCAACAGTGTGTCACTCCTGAGCCTCAAAAAATTGCACCCGAGCATCAGGCTGCAATTATCGACGATCAGGATAATCCTCAAAATGATGTTCCGAACAATGGAGATGAAAATGAAGGTGAAGAAGATAATCAGAATGATGAACACAGAGCTGAACCAAAACTTTCCAAGTATGTCAGAAGACATCATCCACAGAATCAAATCATAGGAGACAAGAAGGCTGGAACAAGAACAAGAAGTAAGTCACTTAACACCAGATGTTTACTTTGTGATTTTGAGCCTAAATCGATTTACAATGCACTTGAGAATGAAGAATGGGTTAGTGCTAAGAATGAGGATATAGAATAGATTGAGAAGAACAATACACGGACACTAGTACTCAGACTAGATGACAAGAATGTGATCGGTACCAAATGGATATTCAGAAACAAGTTGAATGAGAATGGAGAAGTCACTAGAAATAAGGTAAGATTAGTATGCAAGGGATATGCACAAGAAGAAGGTATTGATTATGGAGAAACCTTTTCACTCATTGCTAGAATAGGAGTTAGAATCTTACTTGCTTATGTTGCATTTAAAGGATTCAAGGTATACCAAATGGATGTCAAATTTGCATTCCTAAATGGAATATTGGAGGAAGAGGTATACATTGAACAACCATAAGGGTTTGTTGATCCAAACAAGAGAAACATGGTATGTAGACTACACAAATTATTGTATGGATTGAAACAAGCACCATATGAAAGACTTCACTCATATCTCATTAGCATAAAATTTGTTAGAACAAGTGAAAATAGAAATTTATACTTAAAAAAAGATACTGATAGTAATATTCTAATTGCTGAAATTTTTGTTGATGATATCATTTTTGGAGGGAATGAATTGTTATGCAAATCCTTTGCTAATGAAATGAGCAAGGAATTTGAAATGTCTATGTTTGGAGAGATCAAATTCTTTCTTGGTCTACAGATTCTTCAACAAGATGTAAGCATTTACATCACTCAGTCCAAATACATCAAGGAAGTGCTAACGATATTCAAGATGGAAGATTCCAAACCAGTTGGAACACCTATGGCTACTAGATGCAAGCTAACAAAAGAAGACAAGAAAAATGAGGTAAATCAGACCTTATATAGATCAATGATTGGAAAATTGATGTATGTTGTTCACACCAGACCATATATAGCACATGCAGTGGGGATAGTTGCAATATTATCTGCTAATCCTAAAGAATCACATATGACTGTTGTCAAAAGAATTTTGAGATATCTGAAGAACATCGAGGACTATGGCTTATGGTACAAGAGAGAAGGAAAATTTGAGCTACAAGTCTATACAGATATTGATTGGGCTAGAAACATTGATGACCGAAAGAGCACAACTGGAGGAGCATTCTTCATAGGTGACAGACTTGTCACATGGATAAGCAAGAAGCAAGGATGCATCTCTCAGTCTACTGCAGAAGCAGAGTATGTGGGTGCTGCTGCAAATTTCTCTAATGGATCAAAAAATTACTGGAAGGTATGCATATGAAGATCCTTGAACTAGTAATTATCTATTGTGATAATATCAGTGCAATAAACATTTCTAAGAATCCAGTAATGCATGCTAAGACTAAGCATATTGCTATCAAGTATCACTATCTAAGAGAACAAGTGAAAGCAAAAGAAGTGACACTGGAAAATGTTCAATAAAAGGAACAATTAGCTGACATATTCACCAAGCCATTACCGAAGGATACATTTGAGTACCTGAGACAAAGACTAGGGGTTCAGCCCTTGCCTATCGGTCAGTAATCTGACTGGGAGGTTGCATCAGCCTATACCAAATCTAAAGATCAGTCATGTTGATGAAAACACTGAAATGGACAAAAACAGATACATCTGTACATTGCAAGGTACAAATCTGCACTGAAAATAAGAACATTGTATTGTTGATGGATAGGGAAATTTAAGGAATATATTATGAAAAGAGATGGAACATGATATAGATGATAAATCAAGAAGAAGTATTTTTGTTTGGCATTGTTGTCAAAGGGAGAGATGATCTTCTAATTATCATAAAGGAAAAGGGAGAGATGTTCTCATTATCATAAGGGAGAAATTTGCTTTATCATACAAAGGGAGAGATGATCTTCATATCACATAAAGGAGAGATATGATAAAAAATATTATATCAATATCCATGAAGAGAAGTTCCTGAGAATCAAAAGGAAGAGTTAATCAATATTCTAAGGGAGAGAAATGGATTACACATGAAATATCCATCTAAGGGTGAGAAGTAACAAAGGGAGAGAGTTCAGACAAAGAGAAAGAATGTCGTCAAAGGAAAAAGAGATTATCAAGAAGAGGAACAATCAAGGCAAAGCACATATCAGAACAAATATATCAGATGATACATCTATCCAGTGAAGGGATTGAAGATTAAAGACAACCACTCTGAAAGAAACATATCTAAGCTATTTTGAGCTTACCGAGAGCCATACATTTGTAATAGTTACATTAGGAAAGCTTGATGAAATTGTATATTTCATAATGTATTAGTAATAGTATAGTATGATAATGTAGTATGTTTCCATCAATGCCAAAGGGAGAGATTGATGACATGCACCTGATTAAATATTTGAAGATGTTAAATTGTTAACCGAAATGTAGAAGGATAATGCAAGACATTAAATCAGTTAATGGATTGTATTGTCATTGATGTCAACTTGATATAATCTAATTGGTTATAATCAAAGTGTTAAAGACTTCAGAGAATCAGCGAGATAAAGATTATGCTTTCAGTAATGCATAAAAGACAAGTATTCACAATGTGACTACAAACACCGACGGCCAGTGGAACCCAACAGATAGAGATCACTGACAATCAAGTCATAGCGATGCATGAGCAAGAACACTGACGAGCAGAATCACAAGCAAACCCAACGGCCAAAAACATAGTGAAAACTAACAGAGAAGCCTGAGGAGAAATGGAGTGTTGACTGACGCTATCAAAGAGTTAAACCAAAATTAATTAAAGTTAAGAAACGACAAAATATCTAGCTGGAAAAGCTAAATATAGAGTTAACTGTAGTTATCATTGTTTTCATCGGCAAGATAAGCCAGAGATAAGTAATTGATTTAAAGTTATTTTTATCCAGTTGGCAAGAAGATCTCAGTGAGATAAAATAGGAGTTTTGCTTTAAATCTAATTGGCAAGAATTATGGATCATGCCAAGATCAAGAAGATCAAGAACCTAACAACAGTGATATCATGTCTATAAAGAGACAAATAAATTGATTACGAATTGGTGTGGGTGAATGAAAAGAGGATTCTGAAGAGAAATTGATGAAGAGAAACTTCATACAATGTTGATCAACAAGCTGAGGAAAGAGCTAAAGAATTCTGTAGATATCGAGTAACAGAGCACATCACCGAGTAGAATAAAAGTGGACAAAAGGTTTAAATAGAGTTATATTGATCAAAATAGTTTTGTGAGATTACAATAGATCTGAAAATCTACAAGTATAAGTTGTATATGTGAACAGATCATACTGTTTCATTTTAACCATTGATTCAAAAAGTCTCTTAACCGAGTAGGATTTAAAGATCCTTTCTATATTGAGATACATCCAATGGAGTATCAAAAAGTTTGATCATGAAGATAGCATGAGATGCCAGATACCTACTGACAGGCCAAGTGAGTGTTTGATCAAGGATGGTAGCATAGAGATGTCTGATATCAAGTGACAGAAAAAAATTTTAAATCCTCTAACAAGGTCACACCTTATAGTGTTTTTGTAACCTTTAACAGGGTTGGCTCTTCACCGAGCTTACTTCAGAAGAGTGAAAATTTTGGGTTACCGGTCCTAAGTGGTTTTTCCCTTAACAGGGTTTCCACGTTAAAAATCCATGTGTCAATGTGTTTATGAGTCATTACTTTAGTGTTTTGCATTACACTTAACTTAATTGGATTGATCGGTATACTCTAGATCTAATTTATTGTCTTTAGGTAAATTAACAAACTGTTATTCGGTAAATCTATAGTAGAAGGTTTTACAAAGCATTCTGAGCAGTAGTAATTTGATATAATAATTTGGAGGCATTCACCTTATAGGATTGAAGATAATAGAGGTATAATTTTGTGGTACTAAGTTTTAAGAGTTGATTATTGGAATAGTTTTGAGGCAATTGATTCACCCCCCGTCTCAGTTATTACTAACAGGTAGATCCACCCAATTCACTGCTTTGGGTGCCATTTGATCCTTCATTGTTTTGATCTGAACTCTCAAGAGATTTCCTTACCCACTGTTGATTCATCTGAGTTCTAATTTTAGAAACTTTTTCTTTTCCTTTCTCAAAACCAGTATCCACTTTCTCTCTGGTCATGCAATTCTTGCTTAGATGACCGAGTTGTTTACATACATAAAATCTCTTTGTAGGATTCCTTTTTTTGAGGTGATTCTTTACATAATTTGCACCAATATGCCCATATTCACCACAGTGACAAAATCTGCTCCATGTGTTGGAATCCCAACCAAAAATTGCTTTAGCTAGTTGTTCAGCAGGGTTCCATTTCTTAGTTCTGCAGTTGGAGGATTTGTGTCCTTGTTTGTTACAATTGAGACAATTTCCTTCAAACTTATATTCCTCGGTGCATTCACTTGCCCCATGTCCATGTTTTTTGCATTTGTAGCATTTACCATTAAACTTTGAATTTCCATTGCTCCAACACTTGTTTGTTGTGTGTCCTAACTTGCAACAATTATTACAAGTAGGTTTGCTATTATTTTGAGTTCCTTTCTGTGAGGATTCACCTTGTTCAATATAACCTAATCTAGTCTATCCATGATGTATGAGTTGAGTCTTCTCTGTCAACTCATCCATGCTTCCTTGTGAATTAATCATACTCTCATTGGTTTTTTTTTCAATGTTGAAATCATTTTGAAGTCTTTCATTTTCTGTTCTGGGATTGATAACTTCTTGATTTACATTATTGAGTTGATTTATCATATCTGCCTGTTAAAGCTTACAATTGACCACTTAGGATGGCCTACCTTGTTAGGAGCAATAAGGACTATTAGGTCCACTTGTGAAAGGATTTAATACGATACAATCAAGCAATGTAACTGTGTTAGGAGATTTATAAAGGACTGTTAGGTCCACCTTGTTAGAGGATTTTGTTGATGCATTTGTTAGGATGAACCAGTAGATGATCTTTAATGCAACTCTGATTTGTTGAATAAGATCCAATGATATAAACTAATCACCTGACTATGATGGATGAGTCTATGTTGTTCCTTATAGTGCTATAGCCTCTTAAACAATCTCTCTTCGTATTCGCATACATTCTCTTACACATATATTCACATACTATTTGGATAAAAAAAATACTTTATATTTATATCTTATCCAAACCAAATGCAACTGTAAGTCGACTTCCATAAGATAAATTAATATCTAACAATATAATCTAGGTCGGCCCAAAACTATTACTCGAGTCTAGTAATCCACTCGGGAAATATACTGGCACTCAGGCATTATGCTGTCACTCAGGAAACATACTACACTCTGTCACTTGGGCTACTCTTTGTACTTAGGATACTCTGATCACTCGGGTAATACTGATTACCACTATCTGCTTGTTCGACACTGTCACTGCTTGGGTTACATAGTAACTGCTCGGGTTGCATTGCTGGCTCAGTCAACACTATGATGAGTAAGTGTTTTGGCACTAATTGAAAATATGTCTTTCCATAAGGTCATCACCTCATGTCTGGGTGGAAACCATTTTTTCAAGTGGGTCAAACCCTGTTTCAGGCTACTCCTACTTGGTTTACCCTAGTTGGCTTACCTTTCGAGTTTAATGATTTTAGAGTCCTTCAAGAGTTTGGGAATTCAATTGGTACTTTTTTGAGGGTTGATCAAAGCATGATTGATAGAAAAATGGTACAACAAAAATTTGTGTGTTACTCTCTAAATCATCCACTATTCTGAACACTTATAAATATGATTCTCCTTTTGGCTCTTGGAGACAACCTATTGTTAAGAATTTTTTTCTCGTCTAAGACAAATATTAGTATTGATATGGATTTGTTCATTCAGATCCCTAAGGATATTCTGAGAGTTTTTGATTTGATTAAGCAGAGCCAAAGTGCGGATGAATTGACTAAAGTTCCTGGATCCTTACATGAAATTCCTAGCCCTCATCAGATTCCATCACCTCTGTGTAGCCCCTCTTTTCAGTTTGATGTCCCTGCTACTATCGACACTGTGACCCCAACCTTACCTCCCAATGATGAGATTCACCCTCATCTTCAACCCTTTGAAATCATGATACCCCAACCTTCACCTCCTCTTCATTGTGGCAGTTTGCATCTCTCCTTAGTTGATCATTTTGCTCCTTCCCCCCATCAAATCCATTACATGAGCCTACTGAACCCTCTCCTTTCCTATCTACTGCTCTGGTTCCTCATTCTTCTAAGATCCTGCCAACACCTTCTATGGATAAAGATGTACCCATTTTGGATAATCCCTATCTTATCAAACCATCTGATTAGTTGGTGTCTCAGATATAGGATATTGTTACTAAAGAAAATGATGAAAATATTACTGATTCAGTTATTGATTGTTTTGATGCATCCTTATCTTGATTACAATGCAAAGGTGAGATCCCAATATCCAAAAATCCTTATGATCTCTTATCTCCGTACCAAGGTACACCTTTGCATAAGGTTCATGCTAAATTTTCTTCTTCTCCTTTTGGTCTTATAGATAATGATCATCCTCTGTGTTCTATCTTTCTATCACCATCTACAAAGGCTTCTCCTAGATCTAGTGTTAAACAAGGAGGTAGACCTTCAAATAAATCCAAGACTATGATTCAAATTTATGTTGGGATTCAAACTACCTTACCCTCTTCTTTAAACCTTTCTAAGAAGGGTAAAAAAAAGTTCTTTACTAGTCCATCAACTAGTAGGGCTACTAAAGCAAAGATAAATCTTCAACCTAAGTACGCTTGGGGTTTGAACTCTTCAATCAAAAAGGCTCAAGAAAGGAGGGGAAGTGAGGCTTCCCCTCTAGACCAATGAGGATTTTTTCTTGTATTGTTAGGGGATTAAATGCCCCTAACAAGAAGCGGCTCATTAGGAGCCAACTATTTAATTCAAAATTTGATATTGCACTTCTTCAAGAAACCAAATTGTGTGATACTACTATTGCATCTCTTTTTGCTTCATGGAAATTGGGCAAGTTCTAGTTACTCCCTTTTGATGGTACATCAGGGGGTCTTGTGGTCCTTTGGGATCCTAACCAGGTACATCTATTGAACAAAATTCTTTGGTTAAATATTGGATGTTATCATTGATTGAAAGTTGTCATTCCAAATTATCCTTCTGGTTATTTAATATCTATGGTCCTACTACCATTACTGAGAAGAATAATTTATGGACCCTTCATGGGGATATGATCAGGGAACTTTAGGGGGAGTTACTCATTTTGGGTGGAGACTTTAATACAAGCTGAAATAATAATGAGAAATCTAGTGGGATTTTTCCCTCTCCCAGAGTCATGTTGGATTTTAATCAATTTACAGCTGACTGTAGCCTAATTGATGTCTCCCCCAAAGTGGTTAAGTTCACTTGGACTAATCACCGAGTAGATTATTGTAATATTTTAGAACATCTTGACCATTTTCTCCTTGCTGATCTATGGCTTAACATAGATAAGGACTATCATTTTGTTATTTTACCTATCTTGGGTTTTGATCATTTTCCAAATGTATTAGATATTGTTGAATCCTCCTTCCATCGTAGAGGTACATTCAGATTTGAACCAATGTGGTTAATAAATCCTTATTTTATTCCTCTTTTGAAATATTGGTGAGAAAATTCCCCCTTTATGAAGGGACTCATCTTTTTACGCTGGAAAAAATATTACAACTCCTTAAAGTGAAGATTAAAGATTGGAATGTTCATCATTTTAACAATATTTTTCATGAAAAAATTGGAGTACAATCAGAACTTAATCTTCTAAATGATCATATTATTCTCAGTGGTATGAATGGTCAAACTTTTGCACAAGAGAAGGAACCTAAAACTGCATTAGATGAAATACTTCTTAGAGAAGAGATGTACTGGAAACTAAAGTCTCACGAAACTTGGTTAGCATATGGGGATAGAAATAACAATTTTTTTCATGCTCCTGCTAAAATGAAATGTCTTAGGAAAATAATTGTTTGCATCAAATCCTCATATAGGAGGTTGGAGGATGAAAGTGAGATTGCAGCTAAAGGCATTTCATTTTTCTCTAATCTGTTATCCAAACAACAAACCCAATCTCCAGATTGTTTTTTAGATCCTATCCCTTCATGTGTTTCTCATGTTGATAATAGAATGCTCATGGCTCCCTTTATGCTTGAGGAACTTAAAGAGGTTGTTTTCAACACATCCCCAGATAAAGCTCCTGGGCCCAGTGGGTTCACCATTCAATTTTTTCATAAATGTTGGGATTTTATTGAAAATGATATTTTATTGGCCTTAGAAGAAGCAAGGAAACACAAGAATATTCTAAAAGAGATTAATCATACTTGGATTACCTTGATTCCTAAGAAAGATGATTCCAAATCCTTTGTAGTTTTTTGTCCTATTTCTGTATGTAATTCACTTTATAAGATTTTCACTAAATCCATTTTGATCCAGTTAGAAAAAATTCTTCCCAATATCATTTCAGAGGAGCAAGGTGGCTTCGTTCCTGGTAAACAGACCCTAGGTGGGGCTATTTTGGCTCATGAAATATTGCATTCCATATGTTAACAAAATAAATATGTTATGGTTCTCAAGTTAGATATGATGAAAGCATATGATCATGTTGATTGAGATTTCCTCATTAAGGTTCTCAGAAAATTTGGTTTCGAGGTGAATTATATTAAATAGATATATTTGTGTATATCCTCTCCCTCTTATTCTGTTATCATCAACGGGTCACCTAGGGGTTTCGTTTCATCTTCGAGGGGTATCTGACGGGGTGATCCCCTCCCCCCCTTTCTTTTCATTTTAATGGCTGAGGGTTTTAGTAGGGCCATCTTTCATGCCAGGACTATTAGGTCTTGGAAGGGTATTACCTTGGACAATGGTAATTAGGCTCATACTCACAACTTATTTGTGGATGACACTCTTCTTTCTAGGGAGGCCACTATGATTGAGCCTCGTTATATTAAAAAAATTATTGAAGATTATTCCATGGCCTCTAGTCAATTGATTAATCCTACAAAGTCTAAAATCTTCTTTTTGAATGTCCCTCCATTGGTTAGGCACAACTTGCAACATTTTTGGGGTTTTTCTTTGGGAAAATTCCCCTACCGCTATCTCGGGGTGCCTTTTTTATACTGGATCATAAAAACATCAGTTTTGGGATAAAATTA
Organism: Thuja plicata; assembly: GCA_018584345.1. Taxonomy (NCBI): domain Eukaryota; kingdom Viridiplantae; phylum Streptophyta; class Pinopsida; order Cupressales; family Cupressaceae; genus Thuja; species Thuja plicata. The sequence continues at coordinate 1,624,598 of MU226350.1, forward strand.
TTTCCTCAATATCTCAGAAGAATTTTTCATGGAAACACAAATGGATTACTTTATTTGGAAAATTACTTATGATTAAGTCATTTTTAAATGTCATCCCTGTTTATTTAATGTTACTGTTAAACATGCCCAATCGTGCTATCCAAGAACTTCAGTCTATTTTGAGAGATTTTCTTTGGGCAGAAAACATGTCCCAAAAGAAGAAAAAAACTACCTTTTCTTGCTTGGAATAAGGGTTGCCCTCCTAAATCAGCAGATGGTGCTAGTATTAGGGATCTTTCCCTTCAAAATAAAGCAATTGGTGTTAAGATTTTGTGGAAATTTTATCGTAATTTGAATTCTAGATGGGCTAAGTTAGTGAGAGAAAAATATCTTGACTCTGATGCCCAAGGGAGGACTTTTACAACCTTATCTCTTCCCCGCAAATCTCCTATGTGGAATTTTATGTCTTCGTGTTGAGATCTTATTCTCCCTTCCTTGTCTAGGCTGATACATAACAGTACCAAGGCCCACTTCTGGGAAGATTCTTGGAATGATTATAAACCTCCTTGTCATATTCGGGATTGGTCTCCTTTAGATGTTCACCTAAAAAATGTTTGAGGCACTAAAGTTTGCCATTACTTTGATCTCAAGAATGGTGTACTATTGTTTGGAAGGATCTCTCTACACTTAGTGATGGCTCAGGTTTAGTTTCACAATTGTCTGATGAGTTAAAATCTTGTGCCACTATATTTTCTCCTCAAGAAGAAGAACTTATTTTTCTTGTCTCTCCTTCAGGACAATATTATGTAAAATCTGGTTATAATTCAAATTTCCCAACTCACACATCTGATTTATGGCCCTCTAGATTACTATGGGGAGATTCTTGTCTCCCTAAGGCCGGGGATTTTGCACGGTTGGCCATTAAGGATAGGGTTGTAACTGGTGAAAGATTGGACAGATTGGGGGTAACAACTATTTTTCCATGCACCCTGTGTGGTTATTTCATGGAATCTACAAATCATTTATTCCTTCATTATCCTTTTGCTATGGACTATTGGTACTGGTTATTTCATAGTTTGGGCTGGAATGTAGTTGTTGGTCCTACTTTGTGTGATCATTTTAAGGCATGACCTTTTTCTTTTATATATAACTCCTCTACCTTTGCCCCTCTTTGGGAGATAATTCCTTCCATAATTTAATCTGGAGTATCTGGCTTGAGCGTAATGAAAGTGTATTTAGGAATAAGCATGCTTCTTGGGTGGATTTGATCTTAAAAATTGAAAAATCTATTTCTGAAGCTATATTGCGATACCATATATTAAAAATATTAAATCTAAAAAACTTTTTTCTAAATGGGATTTTTTTACTCATGATAATTGGCCATTATTTCAATCCCTTCTGGCCCATGGTTGTCAAGCTAACAATCCATCTATCTTTTCTCAATCTCAAGTTAAGTGGTCTCCCCCTCTGCATGGATTTTACAAACTTAATTATGATGGGGCTGCTAGAGGCAATCCTAGCACTTCAGGGGCTAGGGATGTAATTAGAAATTCTACTGGTTTAATAGTGAAAGTTGTTTGTAAAAAAATGCCCTTAGACACTAACAATGTGGCAGAAATGGAAGCTCTACTTCTTGGTTTGTCCTATGCTATTTATATGAATATCACTAAGATTATCATAGGATGTGATTCTATAGTTGTTAATAATATTGTTACATCTATGAAATCTTCTTGCTAGAAATTTCAATATAGACTTGATTTGATATTGGTTGAATTGACATCTTATCATAATTTCGAGTTTAAACATTGTTATAGAGAGGCTAATTGATTGTAGACTTCTTCGCCAATAAAGCTATTGATGATTCACTTCCACTGCAGGAAGTGGATGAGCAGGCTCTCTCTCATATGGTATAAGTTTCCTTATTCTCATCAGGATGGATGAATTTTCTCACCCATTCTGGTGGGGGTAAGGTGTTCTTCTACTTTCCTTTACATTGTTTGGTATTTCTACAAAATTCTCTCCTCATTCTCATCTTGGTTGGGTGGATTAGTATTTTTGGATTTATCCCATTTATTTGGATGTTGATGAGGGGAACGAGCTCTGCACTTTTTGTTGGGAATAATGATGTAACATAAATATCTTATTACTGGCAGTTTATATATGCCCATGTTTTTTTTGAGCTATATCCTTCCTTATTTATCTATATGGAGTGGAGGTGTTTGTTAAATTACTTTTGGCAAGACTTTTAGGTTAGGAGACGTTGCAGTTGATATATCATTCATTGATGCTTTGGATTGCTTATTTGACAGGGGTAATCTCTCCATCTCCTTTGTATTTTTTCATGTAACCATTTTCCAGCTACAGGTTTCTCTTTCAGCATGGACTAAACATTATGTTTGCTTGATCCCCGAATCTTTTATTGGTTTTCATTTTCTCGCCAGTTATGGATATGTGCGCTCTTAGCAACATTTTAAATCTCCTTGGTAGCACTTCTCCCTTTGCCACTGGTTGGCTCCATTGAAATTGGTTGTTTAGTTTTCATTAATTTACAAGTTGTCATGCTTTCACTTTGACATAATTCTGGGGATTTGGTTTGCAAATATCTTATCTACTTATGTAAACGTTTCTATTAAAGAGGTTCGTTTTACTACCCATGAAGGTGTTTGCTGAATACTGCATTCTAAAAGGTCATGGTTGTTGTTTTTAACTAGGTCTTTTGGTACAAATATATATATGCGAGCTTGAATTGGGCTTGGTATGACAGTTACTTGTTTTTTGGTATCCGGCTCAATGATGATAACTTTGTCTCTAATCCCTTCCTGCATGATTGGGTGGATGATTGTCACCATCTGATTATGGTTCTGGTTTCTTTACACACCTCTTGTGTGCTCTTTGTTGCCTTCATGTTTCAAAATGGTCTCTTACTATTGCTTAGTTTACATTTTCCACTAGTTTACTTATTGTTCAATCACACCAATATTACTAATATTGTTCTTAGCCAAATGTAGAGGAGGTGTATATACATGTGTTGTATCTCAGCCAAGGTTACTAGTTCGGACATGATGGATGATCATGGATGATAGGCACTCTTCTTCCATTGAGATATTGAACTCTTATTCTTTCCCCCTTCTTTCTTAGTCTTCCCCGACGGGTCTTCTTCGGATGTATTGGGGGGATTGGGTTCTCGGGTTCATTGTGGGTTTTGTTTCATTCTAATGGGTTTATTGGGTGAGCTTCCGAGTTCTTTTTTGGATCGAGTGGGGTAAGCGATCTTGTTGAAATTAGTCTGTTGAATGATTTTCTCGGATTGGGAATGGTGCTCAATATGTTTGTGGGGTGTTTTTTCTTTTATTATTGCAAGTGTCAGTGTTGTCTCTTCAGTTTTTGGAGATTTGATTTTTTAGTTTATGAGCAAGACCAGAGATTTTCTTTACTTGGTTCCTTCCTACTAGTACTTGTTGAATCATGATTGTTTTAATGAAAAGATAAAAATTAATAAAAAAATATTCCGTAGTACAAGTTACCACTTTTACCAAAAAAAAACAAAAAAACTTTTAATTTAATCATGTAATATCATGACGTTTTTCATGTAATTTAAATAATTATTTTTGATATTGAGATATTTTGATTAAATACATCAAGTTCTGGAAACTTCCACATTAACATTGATACATAAATCTCTTAGAAAAAGAACAATAGACAAATATCAAAGTTCATTGCAACCCACTAATCACAAGTATCTTACATAGGGTTCCTAGGGTTAAAAGTCCTCAAACAAGAAGCCCTCAATAACCAGTAATCCTGAGAAGAAAGGCAGAGGGGGGTTATTTCCCTTTCTGAATGATGTGTTTGAGTTTCTTGAAGGTTTCTACCTTGCAGGGAATTTTGAGAGGACCGGTGTGGTGGAATCCATAGGCTTTCTCTGCTGCCTCCAACAGCTCTCTGAAGAATGGGTGATGGAGATGATGTATTCCAACTATGAAACGCACTAGACTTTGCTCCTCTTCTTCTTCTCCCACGTACACTGCTACACACCCCTTGGGAGCCATTCTTCCTCTCTCTTCCTTCACTCCCCCTCTACGTAATTTCTTACTACCTTTGCCATGCATTATCACAGCTTCATATTCCATTACCAGATACTTTTTGCAGAAATATCCAGACAAAATATCAAAGAACGGTGCTAAATATCTTCACCAAGACTCATTCATGGACCATTTTCTAAGATATTTCTATGACAGAGGGCAAGCAAGAATCACCGTTTTATAGAGTACCCAATGATAGAAGGAAGTAGATGATCAGGATGCACATGAGTTGGAGGGCTTGATTGAGATACAACACTGACAATGTCTCAAGCATTTCCAGTGTAGGGACTGCAAAATATCTAAAGTGAGAAGAGGACAGTTGGAATTGAGAAGGGAGGTGGTTTTGTTTGAGTGAGGCAAGTGTTGTTAATACCCATGTGATGAGTGTGCAAAACGAGACAGAAATCATTCATTTCTCCTTCGAATTGTCAAATCTGGTATAAATGTTTTCAGCTTCTTCTTGGAAAGTGAAAGCAGATGCCATGATAGGCAATGGCGGTGGGAGGATAAGTTGCGTCTCTCACTGTCAGTTAACTTCTGTCCGTTGATAACACCCAAAGTGCAGAAAACAGTACGGGCTTCTCGAGGCCATTTTGGAAGCGGATCATTCATTGATGGATCTATTAACCTAAATTTTCAAAGTTTTTATTGGTTCTTACCATATTATTTAATCGATTCAAACAAGCTTTTTAAAGTTTCCATTTTGTTATTGGTTTAAATCATATAAGCAATATTTTTAATAAAAATAAGGTTGGAACTTGGAAGTATATCGTGTTTTATATTCTTAAACATTTGTTAACTTTTTTAAATGAGTTTCTAATTATTCATGAATAGCTATTGGAATTAGGTATAGTACTATTGTAATGAGTTTTCTTTAATTAGTGATTAAAAATTAATATTTAAATTAATTTGGGTCTTAGTTATATTCTAATATTGTAGCTTATTCGTACTAAACTATTAAAACACTACATGTTAAAAAGCTTTGAATAAGGTGATTTTTTGTTTAATTATTTTATTGTGTTAATTTTTTTAAAGTTCTTTTTGAATATAAAGGTTATTATTATTAATACATTTAATTGGTTAATTTGTTTGAATTTTTAAATTATATATAAATGTTTTATAAAATTATAAAACAATAATAATATTTTAAAAAAATATTTTATTTTAAATTTTAATATATATTAAAATTGTATTACTTATTTTCACTATTATTAAATCTTATTTGATAATTTTATTTATATATTAGATAATTTGTTAATAATAAATAAATTGATGAGTTTTTCTTTCTGGTTTTTCTTTTCTTGGTTGTTCTTTTCCTGGTTGTTCTTTTCTTGGTTGTTCTTTTCTGCAAGAGCTCTTTGAACCAGTTTATTATAATATTAATATATCAAGTGGCTCTGCTACCTTTAAAAAAATAAATAAATAAATAAATTGAGCTATTTATTAATTCATAGAACATATTTATATTTATTATTAGAATACATATTTATTATTGCTATTATTATTAAATTAGTTAATAATTATTAAATTTATTTATTTACTATTATATTCATATTATGTCATAAATTATGTATTACCTAAAGAGAAAATTCATTCATTACAATAGGTACTTCCTACTATGTGGCTACAATAATTATGATTCAATAAAATTTATTATTAAAAAATATTGTTCTTAAATTGATTTTCTATAAATAATTTATCTACTAACAAAATTTCTATTTCTAAACTATATAACTTCAAATTTATGATTTCTTTCATAGAATTTTACTAAACAGTTTAACTAATTGAAACAATTGTTCTTATTCTTTATATTTATTACTTCTATTGCAATATTATCCACAAGTACTTGTTCATTTATGAGACGAGATTTATTAAATTGTATTGTGAATGGTTTCTTTTATAATGGTTAAAAATATTACTTTTCTCTCTTTTATCTTAAAAGGAATTTCCCAAATGATATTTTGTATTTTGCTTTTTTATTGTACTTCTTTTCATATTAAGATATTGTATTATACAAGTGTTCTACATTAAAATTATATTCAATATTTTTTAATTTTCTATTATATAAACATAGTTGTTATTGAAAACTTTTAATGTCATTGTTTTTACTAGTGAGTAATCCCTATAATTTAGTGTTTTACGACTTCATTGAAATCAACTTTATGGAATCCTAGAGGACCAAAATGTTTTTTTTTTGAAGTGAAAAAATATAAAGGTTACATAAAAATACAATGGGGGCAATGACGACCATCGATAAAGTTAAAACAATTGTCATAAAACCACATAAAAAATAGACAACTATCAACTATAGAAACAATATTATGCATGGAAAACTGTTGAACATGCTAAACAACAACTTGAAAGAGCTATTCAAAAAGATAATTACAAAACCCAAAGTGAACAACTGACATATAAACTACAACAAAAAAGATAGCTCTCAACTATAGTTACATGGCACAGTTTATAACATACTAAACAACAACATGAAAGAGCCTTTCAATAAGAAAATTACATGACACAAATTTTTTTTACAGTCTAAATTTGAAGTAATATTGTAATTGGGGAGTACAGAAGAAGTCCTTTTTATGTTGTTTGAGAAGTTGAATCTTGATCTTGTCGAACAAATTTTCAATCTCAGATTGCTCCTTGTGGACCCCCTCCATTTGAAAACATAGAGAGACAATTTGAAACAAGATGCCTGAGTAAAACTTAAGCATTTCTGTGTCTCGATGAACCAATTGATTAGAGAAAACAACCATATACCTACATTTCCAAACATTAAGTAAAACAAAATGTCTGATAGTATTAGAAACCACATTAGTTTGAATGCCAAACCCCAAAATAGAATTTTTCTAGCTCAAACCATGCTCAAATAAAATAGGGAAGTGAGGATAGCCTTCCATTTCATTTTGGAAAATAGGCAGTCCCAAAATATAAGTTTTAAGTTCTTGTGGCGTTGTAAAAATTGACAAGTGATGGACTGTACCATCATACATTTTAACCTATCTCCAACAAGTAGTTTGAAATGTAGGATCTTCCAATACACCATTTGTGCATTAGCTTCAACATGTGACCTCCATATTTGGTCACTTAGCTTCATCCATGTCCTTTCATGTAGCTTACATCTTCATTTCTGATTTAAACTTGGATTTAAAGCCATGTTATAAAGTATGCTTAAATAAATTTTCTCGAGAGGAAATTGGTAGCATGGAAACGTAGCGAGCCACACCCAATCCTTGCAGATTTTGCATTGTTAAGGGGTAAAAAATTTCATTACCAGATCTAGTGGCACAAGGGAAATCACAAAAATAAATAATCTTTTAAATTTAATGTTTAATTGAAAGATGTTTCTTTACTATTCCCAAGATAACCATTGTAAAGAGTTAAAATCCCATATCTCACCAAAGTGTTTAACTCTCTTTTTGAAAAGGTGATGAGTCTATTTAGGAAATAAAATAAGGGGTTTATTATGGTATTTTATTAGTCTATTCCACCAAAAGGAAGAAGAATAAAAGATGAACCCATGTTGTAGAGAATAGTCTTTCTAATTTAAAAACTTACATACTTGTCACCATGCTTTTTAGATGGATTGAAGAGGGAAAGATGATCTCAAATAGAATTATGTTGCAAGTAGGATTTTATCAACCCATCTAACATCATACCATTTCTTTTCAACATGATATCTGACCAAACATTTCCAAGGTTCTTCTCTTGAAACAACCCTTACTATCCCATTGGAAACAAGAAAAACACCTTGTGTCCTAGGATCTAAAAGGCCCAAAACACCTTTATCTTTGGGTTGAATAAAATGAAGCCAAGATGTACACTTTCAAAACTAGATTTACCTCCTTCTCGACATGATTACTTTAGAAAGCATGTGTGCGCGACCTTGTCTTCAAGGACCACCACTTCCTCTAAGTAGGGATCCTCGAGGTATGCACTTGGTGTATTCAGAGAACACCAAAGGGCATTCCTGTGTCTTTCCAGCTCAATAATCTACATCTTGCACTAGAAGTTGAGTAATATCTCCCAAAAAATTAGAGCCTGACTTCCTTGAAAAGGTTGAGAAGTAACCAAATCATAGAAACTATACTAACTCAGATCCATGCCTAATCAATCCTGAGTGTAGTTTACCATGTGCACTTGAAGGCTTTATGCAATACAAAAGAACCAAAGCGTGCACTGTCTTTGGTGATTGCATTGTGCTCTATCCCACCAGGCGTTCCAAAAAATATTGTTGATTCCTAAGAGGATCAAGCCTAAATAAGGGAATTTAGGAAGCTTTGTAGGAGTGTGAGAGGAAAGCTTTCTTTTGAGTGTTTGGAGGAAAGGGAAAATGACCTTTCATAAATAGAGGAAGCTACTTTAGGGGAGGAAAAATACCAAACTAAGCTTGTAAGATGGGATTAAGAGTATGAAATATGACATCTACAAAGGTTCGACCATTCCTAGTCAGTGAATTAAGTATCCATCCACAAGGACAGAATGCACTATAGTCCCTTCATTGTTGGATGGGAGAACAATATGCCAAATCCAAAATGACATAGGGAAAAATATTTAGATCCCAACCACGAGAAGCACCTATAGGGATCTAGATAAAGACACAAAACTCTCAAGGAAAGTGTAAATCGCTACACTCATAGAAACATGTACAAGGACACTATTTATAAACATAAGAACAAAAAGAGACATTAAGAATGTGTTCTTGTTTCTGGATATAAATAGTTCTTATAAGGGTCTAGTAAAGGGAACCATGACCCCCATAGAAAATATTACTAAGGAGAATGCTATGAATGATACAAGTCATCTTCTATTCTTTATGAGTAGAAAGAAAGATTCATGATCATAAATACACCCAGAAAAACATAAAATAATTATACCAACATAAGAAAACTATATCAAACTCCTAAGAATTTAACACATAACACATTGATTAACAAAAGGAGAAAAGAAACATGGGAACAATCCCCATAATTCATTAAGAGTAAACATGTCAAGATTAGAGAGCATGTCTCATAATACAAATACTAAAACCATACATCTATGGATGACAAGCCATATAGTCTTTTTTCAAAAACTCTACAAATCTAACTGTATTTCTTAATGGATTGAACTAGAGTTCAATCTACCACCTAGTAATATCGAATATCCAACCACTAATACAATGTAGGTGACCAGGTTTCATAGAAAAACCTTCGGCCATTTCGATCATACACTGCTCATTCTTTTGTTACAATCGAATGACATGCCATAAAATCATGCATGGATTCTTTAATTTCCGAATATGCAAACAAGTATAATCCTACCATTGGTTGCTTGTAGAATGCTTTCTAAATATGGTTGAAAAGGTAATCATGGTAGCTTTTGTAGAGATGATCATGATTGTACAGGGTAACTGAAAGATGAAACCTTGGACAACTTTTAAACTTGTTGTTAGCTGTGGGCATTATGTGTTGTGGCATATTCCCTAAATATGCATTGGTGGGCCCTCCAAGAGTGAGATCAGGTCACTGGACACGTGTCACATTGGCAGGATTTGGAGAGGGGTAGCCTTGTGCAGTGGTGTTTGAAACCTTTACTGGGCGACACGTGTTGTCTTCGTCAGATGATTTAAATGCAAAGAGAAGGTGCTCCACAAGGAGTCTGCAGACTTTGATTTGGCCAAGTCGTGAAGGACAAGGGTTGAAATTTTGACCCACATAGACAAAGTCTACAATAGTATTTTGAAACTTTTCTTGAATCATTGCATGGTATGGAGGTGAATTCGTAATTAAGTCCCAAAGGGAGATCTTGGCTAGAGTAACATGAATTTTACCAACAAGAACATATTCCTTACCAACATGTTGTGATGGATGAGAGAGGAGAGGAGTATTGTTTATATGTGTAAGAAACCATATTGTAACTTTGGGTGATTTGTTTTTCAAAAGTGAAAGGGATTTTTTTTCCTCCTTTAACTACCAATGATTTATTAGGCCTTTCACTACCAAAAACATGAATGGTATTGACTTGATTAGGTGCTTTATTTTCTAAGGTTTCTTTTGTAGAAGAAAGGGTATTAATATCATCATCCTCTTCTTCTAAGGAGTGTTCATGAATATGATAGATTTTATTAGAGGGAAAAACAACACTCATTAATACCTCATCTCTAGTGGGAAGGTTATTGAAATGAAGATAAGGTAAAGCATCAGTGATAGAATTGTCAATCATATCCCCCTCTTCCATCACAAAATCATCCTTTTTCACCATGGTACTCTCATGGGGGGGGGGGGGGTAAAANACTCTCATGGGGGGGGGGGGGATAAAAATTAAGAAAATAGTCAACATCAATGCTTAATGTTTCATTGAAAATAGGGCCATCACTTAGAAAAGTGTTAAAAATATATTTTTGCACCAATATGTTCTCATGAGGGAGAGAAGCACTGGGAAAGAAATCATAGAGAGGTTCATAAAGGGGATTGCCATATATCTTAAATCCTTGGATCATATGAATCAACTTCTTGTAAAAGGATGGTTTAGGAGGCTTAGAGGAAGACGTAACAAGGATGAAGTCATCAAGGGCTTCATCCAACATATCAAAGTCATCATTACAAAATGACTCATCAAAAGAAGTAAAGTCTTGTAAAAAGAAACTAACATTTAAAATGAGAGAAGCTAATTTGGAAGGAAACAAAGCATAAATAAACTAATCTAGACACATAAAAATGCATGAAACGTAATATTTTTGGATTTTTATTATTTTAAAATATGCAAATTAGAAAATGTACTTATGAATAATATGCACTTTTTTATGTCTTTTTTACCAATGAATACATCTAAATATGATAATGTCATGAAAAAATAAGACAAAATCATAATTAAAAACATAAAATGTAATAACACAATGCATACTATTTAGATCTACGCACCCAAATTAGAATGGAAATGTTATTAGTCAAGTTCGCCAAAATGTAATGAAGGAAATAGTGTTCACTAGCTTGTATGACCAAACCAGGAACCATGGACCTATCTCATCTTACATTGGAAGGAAGATGATCCACTAAACATGAGGAAGCTTGAAAGTGTTGTGTGAATGCAATGATCCTTTTCTATTATGGAAGATGATTGCACAAATGTGAATGAAGAATTGAGATATAGGGCAAGAAAGAGAGAACAAAAAGAGATTTTATACAAAACAAAGATAGTTAATAAAAAAATTTGGGATTGAGTAAAGGAATGACATTTTTCCACCAATTGGATATTAATCTTCTAATAGATTGGAGACGGAGATGGAGCGCGGGGGGCAACGGTCAAATTTTTCAAACCAGGGTTTTAGGTGACATTCAGGTTTCAACTACAGGGGCAAGACCGAGCGTCGGTGGCCTTTCAATCAGCACCCTCACTAGTTTTTCAAGTGCCCTAGACAACCTTACCGAGCATGGCAGGATCCAGAGAACAACCGAGTAAATGACCACTTCACTTCCAAAAATAAAAATGGAAATGGGTTCCAACAGGGGGCTCCTGCTAGATTCAAGGATATTGAGCATCGTCTCTGGCGACCAAAGAAAACAGAAAAGATCACCGAATGCAGAGAGGTAGAAACTCCCAAACCCACCACTGCAACCCCTTTTCTTAATATTTAGCATAAAGGATGGTGTGATAATCTTGATTTTCTTAGACGCAAAGATTTTTTTCTTAAATGGACGGGCTCATGGCCGGCCTACAAAAAAATCAAAGCATGGCTATACCGGCATGCTAGCTCGGATTGCACACTAAAAATCCTTCCAAATGGTTTCTACCTTGTGACATGCCCCACAAAGAATGTAAATATGGAAGTTCTTCAATCGGGACCTCATTTTATGGAGGGTTTGGGCTTATACATCAAAGATTGGGAGACAAAATTCAATCCATCCAAACACATGTTTGTGAACGTCCCTCTATGGATTAACCTCAAAACCATCCCACAGGAATACTGGAACATTGAAACCCTAACAATGGTGGGGAACATTTGGCGAACTTTTTTAGATTGGGGGGAGGCCCTCAATAAGAAAGATCTATCAACCTATATCAAGATTTTAATCCTTTGGAATGAAGCTACTCCTCTGCCCGAAACCCTAGAACTCAAATCTAGAGAAGGAATCTAGAAACAACCAATTGAAAAACCATGCCGAGAGGATGAGGAGATTAATGTAGTCAGGGATTTGGGTAAAGGCAAAAGGTTCTATGTGATTTGGGAAGAGATTTTGTGTGACAGAGGACAACAGAAGATTAAAATCAAACTTGAAACAGTGGAAGCTGCGGAAAGAAATATAACCCACATGCCAGAAAAAGGGGAGAGCTCCCACATCGAACCCAACCTTGAAGTTATTCCCAGTCCCCCCCCTCTCCCACATTTAGATAAGCTCATAAATATTTGCGGGAATGACAACCCTCACTTTGATAAGCTAGCTCCTGCAAACCTTGAACCAAACACCACCCCTGCAAGCACAATCCTGATTCAGAGTCAGGAAACTCCAATGCCCACACATCTGGGGGAGAAAAATGCATGAAAAGAGAATCTCATCACAAATCCTCACCCCACCCAACCCCACGAGGGTTTTTCATTTACCAGTCCAAAGAGGCACACAAATCTACCCACAACTGAACTCAACCCTTCAGAGAGTCCAAAATCAATTTCAGAAGTGCAATGGACTGGTTCTGCTGGAGGTGCCATCCCCGGACAGAACATGTCTACTGATATGGTTGAGGAGGAAAAGGAGTATGTCCCTGCCACCTGGGTTGACAACACAGGCACCTTGATCAAGGACATTCCCATCTCTCCTATTAGGAACCTGGGGGAATCCTTTGAGGGAGCTAGAGACAGTGGGGGGAAGAGTTTGGGCCACAAGAGCTGGGAAGAGGGGGAAGACCTTGACACGGTTGACTTTCTTGGTCTCTTGGAACAGCTCAATATCACTGAAGTTAGAACCATAGAACAAACAGACTCTTCCAGGGCTAAAGTTTCCTTTGGAGAAAAGAAAAAGAGAGGGGAAAGTACCCTAAAAATGAGGCTTGCTAAGGATGGAAGTGCAAGTGGCCAATGCAAATTGAGATCGGGATAGGGTAACACCCTTTCCCAGGAGCAATGAAACTCCTATCTTGGAATGTTAGGGGCTGCAATGCCTCTGACAAAGCTCATCTGATCAAGCGGTGTTTTGATCAGGCAAAACCTGATCTAGTGCTTTTTCAAGAAACCAAACTCAAGGATGAGGACTGTACTTTGTTTGCAGCAAAATTTTTGAGATGGAAATGCTTTTTCATGGATGCAGAAGGTGCGTTGGGAGGCCTGGATCTCTTGGGAAAGGAAGAGGCAGTAAACATTGATATCATTCAAAAACATAAATCATGGATTTGGGCGAGGGTGGCATCTAAGCAACTTCTCAAAAATATCAACATTATAAACAAATTTATGGACCCAATAATCCTGCTCTCAAGCTCATTTTGTGGTAGGAAACCTCAAAAGTCCTGAAGGATAATTCGCCTGAACTTTTTATCCTTGGGGGTGACTTCAACGCCATCCTGAGGCCATAAGACAAAAAAGGTGGCTGTGGATGGGCTGGAAAAAGTCAGAGGGACTTTCAAAATTTCTTCATGGATAATGGATTAATGGAGGTCGAACTAAAAGGTGGAGACTACACATGGACAAACCGCAGATTGGATTTTAGCAATAGAGCAGAGAAGCTTGACATATTTCTACTGGCAGGGGATTGGACAGCTACGGAATGGATAAGAAGGGCAGAGATACTCCCGATAATAGGATCTGACCATTACCCCATTGGATTGAGAATACAAGAGGATTCTATCCCTGACAGATGCCCTTTCAAGTTCGAAGCTATGTGGCTTAGGGCTGAAGGCTTTGATGACATGGTGAAATCATGGTGGAATAATGCACCAATCAAAGTTGGGAACCTGGCTTTCATCTTCTGCAAAAAGATTCAATTCCTTAAAGAGAAGCTGAAAATTTGGAATAGGGAGAGTTTCAGAAATATCTTTGTGGAGAAATTCAGATTAGAAGAGGAGCTAAAAATCCTAAATGAGCGCATTATTACCAATGGAATGACTAATGTGGAATTTTTATAGGAGCAGCAATTAAAGAAAGAATATGAGGAAACATTGGCCCAGGAGGAGATATACTAGAGGCAAAAATCAAGAGAGTTGTGGCTCAAGGATGGAGACCGTAGCACAAAGTTTTTCCACAACTCTGCTAAAGTGAAAAGGGCAGGAAACAAAATCTTCTCTATCAAAAATCAGCAGGGACTCATTTTGGAAAAGGAGCAAGACATCAAGGAGGAAGCAGTGAGATACTTCTCACAAATATTTTGTGCAGAAAGGAAACGAAACACCGACGATGAGGACATCTTAAACACTATCCCATCATGCATAAGCCCAGTCCAGAATGCATCCCTCTTGAGACCAACATTTATTGGGGAAGTCAAAAATGCCTATTTGGGATAGGGGGAGACAGGGTTCCAGGCCCAGATGGGTTCACTGCCCTCTTTTACCAACATTTTTGGGACCTTGTGGGGACAGAGGTATGGGAATTGGTTGAGGAGGCTCGTAATGGAAAATTCATCCTCAAAGATATGAACAACACCCTCATCACATTGATCCCCAAAAAGGATGATTCATCTAGCTTCGGGGATTACAGACCTATAGCCCTTTGTAATTTCATTTACAAAATTATATCCAAAACAATGGCTAGCAGACTGAAAACAACCCTGAAAATAGTTATTTTAGAAGAGCAGAGCGGTTTCACCCCAGAGCGCTCGATATATGAAGGGATCATTGTTGCCCATGAGGCTATCCACATGGTCTCGAAAGAAAAGACAGATAGGATGCTGATAAAACTCGACATCAAGAAAGATTATGATGAGGTGGATAGGAGATTCCTCTCCAAAATCATGGCAAAGTTTGGTTATGCAGAGGAATGGATAAAATGGATTGAAGGATGCATGGGTAATGTGTGGCTCTCTATCTTAGTTAATGGTAGCCCACAAGGATTTTTGAAACACGCAAAGGCATTCAACAAGGGGATCCAATATCCCCTTTCCTCTTTGTTATCATGGTAGAGGCCCTAGGCAGACTTATTAAACAAAAAAGAATCGCAGGTGTATGGAAAGGAATCAAGGTGGCGGTGGGAGTGTCGGCCCTCTCACACTTGCAATTTTCTGATGACACCTTTCTGGGGGGGAGGCCTCTTGCAGAGAAGCAAGAACTATGAATTCAACATTGGACAAATACACCTCTGCTTCAAGACAGCAGGTCAACTAGTTGAAATCAGAAATCTATTTCTTTAACACTCCCCCTCAACGACAAAGGGACATTTGTAAAGTTCTGGGCATGAGGAAGGGAATCCTCCCATCCAAATATTTGGGGATCCCACTCTTTGAGGGTGCCAAAAAATCAAAAATATGAGCTGACCTGACCTCTGCTATTTAAAAAAAAATGTCAGGCTGGAAGGGGAAATGGCTCTCTTTGGCAGGTAGAGTTCTCATGTTAAAATCAGTAATCTCAGTAATGCCTGTTTTTCCAATGTTCTGTCTAAGGATTCCAACCAACATTATAAATAAAATTGGTCAAGGTATGTGGAAATTATTTTGGAATGGATCATTTCAGGATGACAAAATCCCTGTACTAGCATGGGATAATATTTGTAAGCCCAAGAAAGAGGGGGGTGTGGGAATAAGAAATTGGCAGCTTATGAACACTGCACTGGGGGCCAAACTAATATGGGAAATCTAATAGAAACTAGATTGCATGTGGGTTCACATCCTAAGAGATAAATACCTTGACAACCCCAATGAAAACCACATTCTCACCATCAGAAATCCTCCCCAGAGCTCTGCAATGTGGAACTTCTTTATCTCATGCCGACAGATAATCACAGATCACATATCTTGGAATGTTGGAAATGGGAAATCAGCAAAATTTTGTGATGACTCATGGAGTGGACTCCCAACACTAAAAACAGATGGAAATCTACATGATCTTCGAAACTATTTCACTCAGGCTTGGGGGGGACATATATTAGACTACATTGAACTGACTAGTGGAATTCATAGCAGAGAATGGTAGTGGAAAATAATGATGTAGGAGAACTTATCAGATCAGAAAAAAGACATAATGAAAATCATATTGAAAGATAGAAGGATCCCTTTTTCCTCAGACAAGGATAGGGTGATTTGGTGTGCATCAAAAAGAGGAGAATATTCAGTCAAATTGGGCTACCAGATTCTGGAAAAGGTTGATAGGGAAGAGCAATGGCCCACAAAGCTATGCTGGAACAAACACTGCCTTCCTAAAGCTGGGGTCTTCACATGGTTGGCATCCAGATGTAGAATCTTGACAGGGGAGAGAAGGAAAAAACTTGGTTTTTTAGGACCCATGAAATGCCTAATGTGTGGTGAGGCAGAAGAGGATGTTGATCACCTTTTGGTCAATTGCAAAATTGCAAATTCCTACTGGGCAATGATCCAACAAAATCTAGGATGGCATGGCCCCCTACAAAATACACTTAATGGTGTTTTACTGGGGTGGCCCTCTGCCCCTGGCCGGTCCTGTCTTGATGCAATATGGGATATTTCTCCCTCAGCTCTACTATGGGAAATTTGGAAAGAGAGGAGTTCTGCAGAACATTCAAAGACCAAAAAGAGACTCTAACCATGCTAATGAGAAGAATAAACAACTCAATTGAGGAAATTATGACCACATCAGCTAACAACCGACCCATGAAATGTTCGTTCACTCATTGGGACTCAAAGATTCAAAATAGATGGCCAGGCATAAAAATCCGCTCATGGGGGAATGGCTCGAAACATAAGACTCACACCAAGAAGGAAGGCATTAAGTGGGAACCACTCCATAAGGACTGGATTAAAATAAATTTTGATGGGGCCTCTAGAGGCAACCCCGAGGTCTCTGACATTGGTGTCATTGCAAGAGATTGGGAAGGCAACTTAGTTGCACTGGAAGAAAAAAGGATAAATGAAGGAACAAATAACATGGCAGAAGTGCAAGCAACATTGCTTGGGGTCAAAATGGCGCTTAAGCTAGAAGTTAAAAATCTCCACCTAGAAGGGGATTCGGTTGTCATCATCGAGGCCATCCAAAAAGGTCACATATGGGCATGGAACCTTCAATCATATATCAAACACATATCCGAACTACTCAATGGCTATGAGAAATTCACAATTTCACATGTTAGAAGAGCAGGTAATATTGAGGTTGATTGCCTATCAAATTGGGCTGCCAATTTTAATGTGGTGGGGAATTAACAATATGAAATCTTCACTAATATTATCATGGAAGATGAAGAGTGACAGACACCAGCTGTTCTGCACAGGGTTTAGCCATCGTCATAACAAATGACAGAAATGCAGTTTTGGGAAACTAAGCGATTACATTTTCATTTTAGACTGATGGGATAGGAAATTCTCAAAGAGGGAATGAAAGGATTTGACAGCGTCTCAATTCACTTCAAAACATCATTGTCTGGTAGTGGCGGTGAAAACGGGAATTTACACTTCAGCCCCTCATAAATGCTAAAATGATGTCACTTAGACACTTGGGAAAAAAGCCACAATATTGCCATGCGAGTTTACAACTCTGGCCCATGCCAACTTAATCATCAGAAGGACTAAAGGCAGGTAAAAGGACAGGATTTTGATGAAGATGGGACGTTGATGGGATGGAATTATTAACCACTAAAAGCTCTAATTAATTTCAAATCAATATACTGGGATCCGCATAAATGCTCACACCCTCCTCACACTCTTTAAATGCATTTAGTCATTCTTCATTTTCTGTGGAACTAATAAAATTACAAGTTTTTTGAGCATAGGTCTTGGAGATTGCAAAGATGGAGGTGAAATGCACACTCAAACCGGGGAGGAACAAGCAACAAAAAGGTTTCTTTGGAAAAATCAAAGCCAAACGAGTCTAAAAGATGATGAAGTGGTCCTCAAAGGACCTAGAGGATGCAGTTATGGACACTCTGTGCCCAAAGCTCATCGAGGCCACCCACAGAGGTCGCCTGAACATGGACATTCCCTTGATGCTACTGGCATGGGCATTAGAACTGAAAGTGGAACACGAGGAGGTGCGGGAGGTCATGGTGGATTTGTTCAACACATATCTCTTGGATGGCATGGACTCTTTCCTTGAATGGGCATGGTCGAGAGTGGGTTTCAACATCACCGAAGGAATTGCTGATGAAGACCGGGAAAGAGTGCAAGGCATCATCCCGTTTGTGTGATGGCCGTGGGGAATCAACAAAGATAATTATTGCATGGATAGATTCATTGGGTGGGAGACCATCAAAGTAGCAATAAGGGAGCGACCCCCATCACCGGCTGACAGAGATTTGGCTCTGAACCTACAAGTCCCCCGTAGAAGACAGACTTTGCGGAATGCAAGCCGAGCACCCTAAGTTTGAAGAAACCAAGTAAGAATGTAAGTGATGCTCGCCATAAAGGAAAAAAACATATACTTTTTGGGTAGTTTATATAATATGGAGCACAGCCGAGAATGACACTACAATTTTGAATGGGCCATAACGCCACCTTTGGACAATCATGTCTATATACAACCATAATGTGGATTTTTGATGCACCTCTGGTATATATGGAATGACATAATTATAAGGAAAAGATCTGTAATCGGGAGCAAGTGCAGAACTCATGGAAGGAGGCACAGATATGCTGGATGAAATGAATCAGCATCCATTTTGTATTTTTTGTTGTTCTAATCAGATTGTAATGGTGTATGACTAGTCGCATGCCTGTGCAAAACAGGGCACTCACACTTGAAATGTAAATATTATTTTATGCATTCAATAAAATATCTCACTATTACCAATAAAAATAAATAAAAAAATTTGGGATTGGATCTGGGAAGAAAATGAAGAGACTATCATGTACATAGAATATGAGCCCAAAATGGCTATCGGGCACAACCTAGATATTAGGGGGAAACTGGACTTACCCCTACTTGTGCGAGTCACCCTTGACGTGCTAAAATTTGATGAGGAAGTCCAGGATTTGAAGTAGACTGTTATGTCTTCCTAAATTTGAATCCAAAATCCTGTCATCTGTCACCTACACATAAAAACCAAGAAGAATGTTGGGAGAAATGGGTTTGCCTTAGTCAAATTCCATTTCAGGAATTAACCATGAAATTAAATTATAATTGCATGAAAGGAAATGAAGCATGATAGTAGCAGTAGAGGTTGGATAATTCTCTTATACTTTTGCAATTCAAGTACTACTTGAAATAAGATCACAAGTGTTGATGCAATAACATGAATCCTCAAAGACCTAAAAGGAAATCATAAAAGACATGCTTGGATGATGATTGCTAGGCTTGCCACCATGAAGACATGAATGCTTGATAGGAATTAGATGCTAAATATGATTGATTGCTTGATTGCTCCTTATCTCCTTGTTGCCTTGTATGTTTCTATGTATATCTAAATAAGAGAGGTATCATTGCTTTTATACCTCTCTAGGCAATTTCAAGGTACAAAACTCAAAGGAGATTGACAAGGATTTGAAATCCCACCCAAAATCATTATACAGATCTCCAATTTAAATTTGGGCCAAAGTTAGTGCATAGGGGGCATCTCCCAATGTACGGGTCATAAATTGTTTTATCCCGTACATCTCAGGTCACCATGTACAAGGGGAAAAATGCTCAAATTTTAATCAGGGGTCAAATTTGATATGAAGATTGCAAAAATGTGTGCCAAATCAAGTGTGATAAATAGAAACATGTAAAATAGGCCATACATGGTAATAGGGCTTAAGTTTATAACACATAATGTTTGAATGTAATAACTAAATGGTGCACACCTATAATTAAGGGTCCACATTAATTCAATGGAGAATTGAATCATGCATAGAAAAATTCCTACAGTGCATAGAAGAATGCATACACACAAAAATAGGCACTACCCAAGTGTGAAATCAGACTCACTTAAGCAGTGCATACAATTTATAACACTACAAAAATAAATAACTACTATACTTGTAAGTAGAAAAATTGATAAATTAAAATAGAAAATATTATTTCAACAAATAGTGAATGATTTGTGGAGAAAGGAAATTTGTGTTGAATAATAATTAATAAAAGAATGTGCAGTAATATAAGGGTCACAGTTGTGAAAAAGGTTTAACTAGGTTGGGGGGTTTCATGACAAATCTCCTAGATATTAATGTCAGGGGATAATGAAGAATGTTCACACATGACCCTTTTGATGGGATAAAAGTTCAATGTATCTTTAACATATGTATCAAAATATTAATTTATAGAGATTCGAGCTTGTTCTATTCCCTTGAGATATCGAAAGCTCTTACATTTTGCAACATGTTAAACTACATACCATCAAATATTATGATCTATCATGGTCATATTTTTATGGTTTATCTTTTTTTATAAATAAACATGATATCATAAACTAGCACAAGTTAGCTATCAATATGTCTAACAATCACCTACTTCTTGCATCATGAAAATGAAGCGCTATGAATTCATTTGCAAAGATGGAAAAATTGTATACAAGGAACTTGAGTAGTTAATTGAGGCTGTGTCTATGCAGCCACATATTTGCACCTTAGTTACAAACAAAATATGTTGTTAACAAAATGTGTTAGCACACATGTGTGTTAGTCTATTGTATTTTTTTATAAATTACTAACACACGTTAATACAATAGACTAACACACATATTGCTAACACATTTTGTTACCAACATATTTTGTTTACTAAGGTGCAAATATGTGGCTGCATAGACAAAGTCGTTGATTGACACAAGGAGTGGATTTGTGTTTATTTATTATTATTTAATTTTTTCTACCACTCAACTTCTTGTTCATTTCATAATGGAACATACAATGCTACCGTGGAATGTAAATTACATTTTCCTTTACTGTCATTAACTTACTCACTTTTTAAAGAAACTTATTGATTTTATATAGAAGATTTCAATGTCCAATATGCTTCATCTCCAAGGGATAAGTAGGTTATACCTTTAGCCATATTTTAACAATGATTTTGTTACATGTTGTAATTTAATGCCAAAATTTTCAACTGAAGTCTGACTAATTTTAACCAATGAGTTATTCTATCATTGATCAATGTGTCAATTCATGATGGACCTTTCAAGATCTCATTCAAAATGTGGGTTCTATTTCTTGACATGTTCTTAAAGAATTAGAATGGATTGGATTGGGATCAATTATGAATAAGTGGTGATAGAGAATGGAAATAGAGCATATGAGTAAAGCAGACCTGTTAATAGTCTTAAATATTTAGAACACAAGAAAAGAAGAGATCTATCTTTCAACAAGAAAAATAAGAAATATGAGGAACTAATAGCAGACATGGATGGAGGAGAACACCCATTTGAGTAGAGGCATCTAGGCCTCATGTTTTTATAGATCTTGATGTTGCTCAAACGTTGTGCAACCATAAGCCTTAAATGAAATCATTTTTAATTTTTATTGTAGATTTAAATTGATACGTTTTGTTTGGATAGTTCAAAGACATTATATACTTCTTAAAGAAACTATATTGATATCTGAAAAATAGAAATAGCATGCAAATTTTTTTACAAAGAAACAAAATATTTAGGTTTTCTCTTTGCATTGGCCCAAATAATCACAATCTTCATAGTTTTTGCTCTATATTTATTGAGATACACCTTTTAGATGTTGATATGTGTTCAATATTGAAATTAAAACACCCAGCTTTCAATCTTCGTATTTTAGACACTATATTTACATAGATTATTCAATTATTAACTATATATAAAAATAATATATAATCATTAACCTAATTTTATTGTAACTACAATGATTTTTTTTTAAAATCATAATACATGACAACTAGTACTAAATTGATAAATTAATAAAAATAAAAACAATCTTTATGTCATTGGCAACGGCTAATCTCTATGTAAAATGCACTAAAGACAAAAAAAAAGTCAAATCTTTTTCTTTTTTCAGATTCGTGAAAACACAATGTTTTTTTGTAATTTTGTTGTTGTTTTCCACCACAAAATATGCAGATCATGAAGAACAAGTGTTGAAAATTTCACGAAAATGCATTGTATTTCCCATTTTTTGAAATTTGGTCATCCGTACATTTTGCATGAAGAATAACCGCGTCCTCTATGTCATTCAATTCAAGAACTTTGTTTTTCATTAAAGAAAATTAAAGAAAATATTATGTGTCATTCTACAAGAAATGAGAAAACATAGCACACCACTCATTGTCCTCTTTGATCTTTTCATAAAGAGAATGATACATTAATATATGTATATTAAACTAGCAAAACATGTATCTTAAATCTTATCTGAAATAAGATGGGCCTTTTTGAGCTATGCTAATCATCTTAATCAATTTCTTGAAATGATCGACACTGCATGGAATTTTGAGAGGGCCGTCGTGGTGGAATCCATAGGCCTCCTCTGCTGCCTTCAAAAGCTCTACAAAGATTGGATGGTGCAGATCATTTATGGGAATGGCGAAGCGCTGCTCTTTCTCTTTCTCCTTCTCCCCAGCATAAACAAACACACAGCCCTTCTCAGCAATTCTTCTCCCTCCATTACCATTCCTTAATTTCCACTTCTTTGCTCTTCTAATCTCCATACTCATTTTGATTACAGAAAAAGGACTTGGAAACCCAAGAGAGCAATCCTTGTTTACTGACTATGTTGCACATCAAATCCTTGCATTCCTTCGTTTATATAGCCCAGAAATGGTCTAGCATGGTGGGAGTATTCCTCATGCTTATTACAAATTGGCTCCACATTCTCCACGTTGCAAATCGAGGACACTTTATGTCCTTCAAAACTTATGGCTCAGGTATTACCTATTATTGGAGGAATTTGATAAAAAGGAAAAAAAATGAACGTTGCAGAAATGTGGAGGGTGATGAAACATTGAATACGAAAAGACTGGTGAGAAAATAAGGACAAGTGTGCAGGGTGGCCTCCATCGTAGAGTTTAGTAATGACGTGATGGATCCCCCGTATTCTCTGTTTTGCATGGGCTCCACTCCACCAAATCTCTCTCACCGAATTCAACTTTTGTGCAATGGGCAGGGGAGAATAGCTCTCCATACATATAGGCATACAATTCATTCTTAAATAATATATAGTTTTTATTCAATCACGTGGTTAATCTAAAATTTAATTATTATTATTTGTTAAGATTAAGTAGACTTGAACCTAAAACTTCTTAGATTAAAGACTCACAACTTTACCATTGTGTTGTACGTTGTTGCCTATTGAAATAGTTAATATTAAATTATACTAATAAATAGATTTTATTAAACAAGTTGACGTAATTTTAGACGAGTTACTTAAACAATCAAAAACTTAAAATAAACAAATGTATTTCATTCACTCAAAATAATAAAAGATCATTAGTCCAAACTAAATTTCACAAATTTCATTACCTCTCAAAGAAGCGATGCTCTAGATTTTTTGGGTATTTATAATTTACTAGATAATCAACACAGTAAGTAAATATTTTATTTTGTCATGTTCTCATTCACTCTCTCTCAAGATTATTAATATTGGGAAAAGTTTACCAACAAAATATTAACATCAAATGAATAGCAGTGCTATGTTTCATTTGATATTTGTTAAGAGTTGTAAGAATAAGTGTTTTTACTGAATGCGCATAATGTATATTGCAATAGTGATTATTGTTGCTTGATGTATAATATCATTCTATTATGTTGAACTTGGAAATATTAACTCAAGTATCAAAAGACTTCTAAAATATTTTTTTTTAACAAAAAGTAGTATATTGTATTGAGTTATGCATAGGGTATGGTTGGTGGTATCTAGCATGCACTAGGTTTTTTAGTAGTGGGGCAAGTGTTCCACCATTTATGTAAATCATCATTTATGTCCCATGAAGAATTTTCTTTAAGATTTGATTGCACTATTTGTTTATTGTTATAAAGGAGACATGTTAAAGAATTTGCTTAGAATGGTATGTTAGGTTCTAAATCTACAATTCTTAAATCCTAGAACTCTTTTTTATCTTCAAGGTGAGGTGTTTGTGTTTAAGAAGCTAAGATAAGGTTTCATCAATAAACATAAGATGATTAAAGGCTACTTGTGAGTGGCAATAGTGCCTTCTACACTTTGAGCTCATTTTAAATTTAACAGGTGTTCCTATAGACATATTTACTATATTTTCAAATAAATAAAAATGGACAATAAATAGAGAATCAACAACTATACCTAGATACACACCTAACCCTATACTTGTCATTAGGTCAATTTTAGTTAGTCACGAAAGCCTCATATATAGTTGAATATAATTTTACTTAATGTACCTGCAAATGATAGCATTATTATAATCCCATAAGATGATGTATTTTAATGTTTCATAAACATTGAAAAATTACAACCATATCGGTAATGGTTTGTAAGAAGCTTAAAAATTTTGATATACATTATTAAACTATAAACAACATCTATAATTCTTGCTTCTACTTCATGTGACTATTGATAACAAATTTTTCAAATTTTAAATGTACATGGGAGCTTAGGGTTTTCAAGGTTGGTATTTTGTTGGGTCAAAAAGTTACATTTGATCATTAACACTAATAAAGAAGAAATCATAAAAGACACGTGACATGTATAACAACCATATATACTGAAGATTTCCTCTTCAAAATGATAAGTATTCAACTATAAAGAGAAAAATACCATTACAATAATATATTATAATGTATTAATATGTTGTGACACCTATCAAATTATAGTTATAACCATATCAACAAATGTGATTTAAGAAATATCATGGGAAAAAAGACCTATCACACTTCTCTTCCCAATCAATCTCTCAAAATACTAACAACTAAAGAGACATGTGAATACATATATCTATTTTAATAGCTACATCTTTGCAAGTTTTGGGATACTCTACCCTAATGGTAAATAAATTGAAATGGTTGAAACCCTAGAACTCTAAACACTTTAACTCTGAAAATCTATGTTCGCAAACCATTATAATGAAGATAGAACTTGTAATTATAGATCCAAAGCCTAGGCATTCAAGGAATGTAAAAATATGGTGACATGGTATTAGAGATATCACTTAGACCATTATTACTATTTTATTTAATACCCATAAACATTAATTATCTCTTCAAAAACCCACTAACTTGTGAGAAGATTGCAATCATTATATTTTCCATCATTCTATGCAATACATTTAGGTTGATCAAAGTGTTTAAAGA
Source organism: Thuja plicata (assembly GCA_018584345.1). NCBI lineage: Eukaryota > Viridiplantae > Streptophyta > Pinopsida > Cupressales > Cupressaceae > Thuja > Thuja plicata. Next base: position 1,649,936 of record MU226350.1, read on the forward strand.
AGAAGAGTTCCCCTGAAATCCACTAAAATAGCAACTTGGAGATGACTCAAATGTATTGACCGTATAATGCAGCCACTACAATAAATTTGGGCATGGCTATGTGTGTCATTTACTCCTTTGAATATCTGACCCCCTACAAGGAAAATGATTTTTGGATACATTCAAATTGATTTGGTATCTACATGGTCATAATATCTCATTAATAGAACCCTATATTGTTTTCCACTTTATTGCCATAACATTGCTTAGAAATCCACACCCAAATGATGAACAATATTTTATGGACTAGGAAAATTAGTTTTAATAGTCACTACATCAATTCTAGTCATAAATGGATGAATGTGTAAGTGAGTAGGTGAGTATGAATCTAGTAAAAAATAGAGATTTCTAAATTTTAGAGGTCAAGGATACTTCATACTTCATGTCTTTGGTTAGTATGTTTGGGATAAGAGTGATGAGGAACCCAAACTATTAAGTTATGTGGAATAGGAGGAGTATAGAAAGTAACTCTAATTTTTGTAGAGTGTTAGAGATCAAGAGTTGAACATATCTTATGATAGGTACTTAAGGAGAAGGAAGACTATATATATATATATATATATATATATATATATATATATACCTTTGAAATAATATAAGGAAAACATTGAATTAGAGGCTAGAAAGTTGGGAGATCAAATGAAGTAATTGAATTATAGCTTTTTGTCTAAATAACTATTTCTTTCATATTTTGAATCATTTGCTTTATCCCTTTCATTATCATGAAGAGTTGAGTGTTGTTTCTACTTTTAAGTTTCCCTCATCTTTCAATGATTTTCACAATGATGTCACTCACCATTTCCCTTCCCTTTTCCATCTGATCCATTCCTCATCTCAATCTCTTTGAATTGTTTTCATCTTTTTGGTTTTCTATATCCCCTACCCCTTTCTACTATTATCTATTTATGTTGTCTTTTGCTTCTCCTAAATAGCCTTGGTCTTCTATATCCCCTACCCCTTTCTACTATTATCTATTTATGTTGTCTTTTGCTTCTCCTAAATAGCCTTGTCCTCCTCTTCCCACCACCATTTCTTCATTTATTTCCTTTTCAGCTCTCTTCATTGCTATCATAGATCAATTTGGGTTTTTACTTTTCTTTATGATTACAGCTCTTCTATCTAGTTGTTTGCATATACACTCTGGGAACCTCTTTCAATTTTTTTTATTTTATTTTTCACCAATGGCTTTCTTCTCCTGGCTCCGAATATTCCACATGCTTATCACTAATTGGCTATCCAAGTTAGAAATAAGATGAATGGTCGCCTAGATAGCATTATTGTTCAATTAGCTGCTGGGTCTTCTCCCTTGCCAGAAATGTCTTAAGGGGGATGAAAGGCTGAGTATGGAAAGGAGCAGCGAAAAAATAACGATTGCAACTGTCCAAGTTGGCCTCCATCGCATATAAAAGTAGTGACATGACTGATCCTTGAATAATGACATGACTGATTCTTGGATACACCTTCTCTGGGCTTCTAGCGGATTATTGTTGCGTACGTTTGCAGTCGACAGAAATAAACAACACAATCTGGTCCGCCGTTCAAGTACCGACAAGTGCATTTATGCAAACTGAATTTTCACGCTCAGAGACGTGCTGCTACTGGACTTTTGGGCATCTTGGCATCTTGTCTCTTGATTTGTTTTTTCAAGAAAAGGCTAAAAACTTATTAATTAAGAAATCAGTAAAGGTTATATAGAGATAATTTTCCAATAATAACAGCGATTATTAGATTCAAAAGAAGGAAGCTTTAAGAAGGCTCATGGGTTTATTTTAAAAACATTCAAAGGACCCTAGACCCTATTAATCTTAGGAGAAATTTTGACCTTATAATTACATTTTTTCTTTAATGAATCTAAGATCTTTTATGAAAATAACCTAGAAAGACTCTAATGACCTTGGAAGATCTAGTCATTGCTCTTTGATTAAATTTTCCAATCTATTCTGTGTTTTGCATGGGCTCCACTCCACTAAGTCTCTCGTAACGAATTCGACTTTAGTGCAATGTGGATATATTGGTTGTCTTAATGTTTTGATTTGTTTACATAGTTTGCTTAATGGATTATATTAGAAAAGTTAATGAAATTTGAGATAGTCATTTAAACAAGTAAAATTTTTGATTCTGTTGATTAAGCTTGACTTTTGGTAAATAGTGTAGACAGATTATTTTGTTCACTTAAAACAATGAAAAGGACATTCATGCAATTTAAATTTCGTAAAGTCCATTATTCAGAAAAGTGATGCTTTAAAAATTTTGGACATCTAAGGTTTGCTAAATAATTAACATGGTGAGTAAATGTTGTTTATTGTCATATTTCATTCACTCTCTAAAGACAATTAATATTAGAAAAAAATTACCAATAAACTATTAACATCAAATGAGCATAAGTGCTACATTGTAGTTGGTCTTTGTCAAGGGTTGTAAGAACAAATGTACAAGACAAGTAGCAACAATGATTATTGCTCTTTGGCGTATATTATCGTTTAATTAAGCTTAACTTGGAAATATTAACTCAAGTATCAAAAGGCTTCCACAATATTTTTGCAAAAGTAGTATATTGGACTAGGCATAAGGTAAGGTAGGTGGAATCTAGCTTACACTTGATCTTTTAATAGTGGGAGCAATTATTATATACCATTTGTGTAAAGAATCATTTACATCTAGTGGAGGATTTTCTTCAATTATTGATTCAACCATTTATATATTGTTATAAATAATACATGTTAAAAATATTTGCTTAGAATGGTATGGTAGGTTCTAAGTCTGAAACTCCTAAATCCTAGAACTCTTTACTATCTTCAAGGTTAGAGGTTTGTATTTCATAAGTAAGATAGGGGTTCATCAATAAACTTAAGATGATTAAACATTACTTATGAAAGTTATTAGTCTCTCTGTATACTCCAAAATACCATAATACCCAAAAATACCAACTAATTGTTTTGTGCTATTAGTTTTTCCTTGAGTTATTATTGTTCATTCATTTTTAACTCAAGGGTTCATCCATTCATCAAATAGGATAGGCATCTCACCTTCAAGTAGGGTTAGGCATCCGTCTATCAAACAAGATGGGCATCCATCCATCAAACATCACAGGCATCCATCCATTAAACAAGATGAGTAAATATTGTTCATTAAGTTCATTGTCATAACTTTAGAAGGAAAAGTTAATATATTGAGGTTTTTGAGTCTAGATTCTAAATGAAACTTGTACTTGTCTTTTAAGTGTAGATGTTTACAAGAAATCAAATCATAAGATTCACTATCACAACTAAAAGATCCCAATTTTTCCAAAATGAACAAATATGGTTAATGCCATATTTGAACCTTATGTTACATATCTAAATCCAAACATGCCATGTCAAGCTCTACAAAAATATTTGGTCATTTATATTTTTATTCTAAGATTCCCAACCTACATGACTAAATTGATAGTTGTTGAAATATAGATGATCATTTCCTTAATAAATATAGACTTTCATGTCATCATGGTTTGTTTAACGTTATCTCGATGTCTTTCTTCCTATAGATTGAAGGTTTGTGTAGAGTCATAAATGTGTTCTCATACATTTCCACTCATTTGTGGCTCACTTTGGTGGTTTTCCCTCATGCTCACACCTCATGAATGATTAAGCTCATTACATGGCCGAATCAAGAAGCTCAACACACTTCTATGCTGACTAACCCAATTTCAAGCTATAATGATAGGAACACGGTGCTAGGTTACATAGAACTCCAAGGCCACGACCCTAGAAACCAAAGACCTACCATTTTAGGGCCAAATTTGAACCCTTAATGTTCAAAAATTTGAGCCACATAATCTTGTTTGCTAACTTTTCAAGATGATTTGACTAGCATAGCACAACTTGCTAGACCATTCAACTCTCCTTGGTTTGATTCTCTACATGACTCATAGTAAGCATAACCTTACTAGGCCAACATAGTCATTCTCTTGCTCTCTCTCTTTCTAGTCATATATTTATCTTTTTATCATTCTATTAGGTTGAAAAGATCCCAAGTCCCTTGGGGGCTTGGTGTTTCTTGCCTCTTCAATACCTTAACGAAAAAATTTTAATGCTATGTTCCACTTTACCAAGAGTATGAATGTAAGTTCATACTTTCGCTAAAGTGGGGGCTAAATATAACATTGTAAACTATAGATCTATATACAATTTCATGCTAACCTATGCCTCATTTTAGAATTTCTAACCTCCAATGCCCAATTCTAATTGCACTAGCTCAAAAAATTCAGCCACTATAATAAATTCAAATGTATTGGGCTATATAATGCAGCCACTACAATAAATTCGGGCATGGCTATGTGTGTCGTTTACTCCTTGAATATCTGACTCTTAGAGTTAAAAAGGTATTTTCACTTATTAATTAAATCATTATTGATTTAATTATTAAGTCACCTTTCACTTTTTATCTCTATTTCACTTAAGCTAAACTTTAGGCATGCAATAATTGATTCTTTTATTAATTATTCATGCAACCTTGGTTTCTTCACCCATCTTTGGGTTTTAATCTCCTTTATAAGGATTGATCACTTTGTAATTATTTAATCCTTTTATTGTAATTTCATTCTATTTTTATTGAATCAATTGAGGATGTTTCCTCTTTCATAGATCTGTTGTTTTTGGCCTCCATAGCTTTTCTTTCTCTCTTTCTGTGACAGGTGTTTGCATGCAAGTGATTCTTGGGAGCTATAGGGTTGATAATTTTTCATCAACTCTAATATGGTATCAGAGCTCCGCCCTTTCATGCCCTTGTTCTCTTCATGAGAGATTTGGCCTTGTTCTTTAAATCTATGTTTTCAAGAGGTTTTTGTCTCAGATTTTCATGGATTTTGGGAAGATTTATTTTTTGGAGCACTTTGGGAAAAACCTGACATCTGGGTTGTGTCTAGAAGGCCCAAGAAACCCAATTTTCATATAAGGCACATCCTATTTGGACACAGTTCAAATATGGGCACTATTTTTTGAATGCACGACCCTTGGCACGCTTTACAAGGAAAAAATCTGCATCGATTTCCATGCCGCCTCGATTTCCCTGCCACTGTTGTCAACAGTCGTAGGTCTGACAGTGAGGTTAAATTTGACGGCCATGAAACCGTCATACAACTTGTTTTCTTTTCATAAGGAGCAGCCTGCAGTTGTTTCACTCTACTTGGAGCACACGAAGGTTAATTTTTGACTTCTTTATATCGTCAGAAAGCTCTTTCCGAGACGGACACTTTAATAGAGGTTATATTTTCTAATTTTTCCATATTGCATCATTTTTTGGCAGTCAAAGTTAGCGATCTATTTTGCACTCCGGGAGTTATATCTTGCTCCTTCGAACTCTATTTTTTAACTTCCACATGTTGTTGGAAAGTTGGTTCTATTATCCTTCTTATTGTATGGGTCTCACACCCATAATTTGCTCCAGGTATTTTTATTAAGTTTTTTGCATTTTTGCAATCTGGTAGATATCTTGGATGTTTCAGGTCCTGGGATCATTTTCTGTGCATGGGATGACTCCTTGAGAGCAATTACATATGTTTATTTTTCTTTCAGTCATTCCTATATATTGTATACATCCTTTTCTATAACATTTTTGCAAACGCACTGAGATAAAGTGTCATCTTGCATGCTTTGGATTCTGCACATTTTGTGTCTGATTTTACTCGCATTATTTATAAAGTGCCATGGGGGGTTGTTGAACCTTTTTCAAGTGAGTGTTCCTTCCATGACATTAGCCTCATGTGTGTCAGCGACTAATCATCCTCGACACATACTTTATTTCTGCTTGTACATTCTTCATCATACAGTTTTTCTTGGCAGTCTATCTGTTATACCTCTCCCTATCAGCATTATGGGGGGTATTACTATTAGTTCTTATGTTTCCTTGGTTTGATGGAGTGAGCTATGTATTCAATATTTTTTCCTATGTACTAGGAGGATGCATTGGCTGGTACCTATGCATTTTGGTGAGATGGATTATTTACCATATGAACACTCTTCTTTTGTTCCTATTTTGGAGGCTTCGGACTTGGCATTTTTGTCATCTGTATCTTCGAGTTTCGATGTTTGCCTTGTTTGTCATCCAGATTCGAGTAGTGTCATTTGAGGGCACTCATACAGAGCAACTATTTGACAGTGTTTTGCAGCTTCATGCTTCAGAGGTGTTCTACATATATTCTTTCTAAATGTTCCTACTTTCTAGGACATTCTCTAGTTTGGAGGCTTCTTTAGTCCTTCACTAGACTTCATCTATTTTTGGAGAGGGGTTTTTCCCACTGGGTTTTCTCATTTTTTCTCCTCTTTACAGAGATTTTGGTACTTGGGTACCTCATCAGGCCTTGTTGTCGGGACCCATTTCTGGCTTTCAATAGTTGTTTCAGGGTTTTTAGCTTCTCCCTAAGTTTATCTTAAGGGGGGGTGTTAGAGTTAAAAAGGTATTTTCACTTATTAATTAAATCATTATAGATTTAATTATTAAGTCACCTTTCACTTTTTATCTCTATTTCACTTAAGCTAAAATTTAGGCATGCAATAATTGATTCTTTTATTAATTATTCATGCAACCTTGGTTTCTTCACCCAACCTTGGTTTCTTCACCCATCTTTGGGTTTTGATCTCCTTTATAAGGATTGATCACTTTCTAATTATTTAATCCTTTTGTTGTAATTTCATTCCATTTTTATTGAATCTATTGAGGTTGTTTCCTCTTTCACAGATCTCTTGTTTTTGGCCTCCATAGCTTTTGCTTCTCTCTTTCTGTGACAGGTGTTTGCATGCAGGTGATTCTTGGGAGCTATAGGGTTGATAGTTTTTCATCAAATCCAATATGACTTCCTACAAGGAAAATGATTTTTGGATACATTCAAATTGATTTGGTAGCTACATGGTCATATTGTCTTATTAATGAAACCATGTATTATTTTTCACTTTATTGTAGAAAATTGCTTAGAAATCCACACCCAAATGATGAACAATATTTTATGGACTAGGAAATTTAGTTTTAATAGTCACTACATCAATTCTAGTCATAAATGGCCTCTTGAATGTGTAAGTGAGTATGAATCTAGTAAAAAATATAGATTTCTAAAATTTAGAGGTTAAGGATACTTCATACTTCATGTCTTTGGTTAGTGTGTTTTGGATAAGAGTGATGAGGAACTCAAACTATTAAGTTATGTGGAAAGGGGGGAGTCTAGAAAGTAACTCTAATTTTTTTAGTGTTAGAGATCAAGAGTTGAACATATCTTATGATAGGTACTTAAAGAGAGGGAAGACAAAAAAGGTATAATTTTGAAAGAATACTTATTTAAAAGTTAGCAAATAAGACATTATATAAAAAATAGACTTAGAAACTTTTGAAAGTTGGGGAAATAGAATTTCAAGGATGGCATGTAAAGAGTACTTGGATAAAAGGGACCTACAACTTTAAGTCCAATAAAGATTATAAGAAAAACATTGAGTTAGAAGTTAGAAAGCTGGAAGATCAAATTAAGTAATTAAATTATAACTTTTTTCTCTAATTAACTATTTCTTTCATATTTTGAATCATTTACTTTACCCCTTTCATTATAATGAAGAGTTGTTTCTACTTGTAAGTTCCTCATCCTTCATTGATTTTCATAACAATATCACTCACCATTTCCCAAGTCCCTTTTCGTTCTTTCCTTCTGATCCATTTGACCCATTCGTCATCTCAATCTCTTTGAATTATTTTCATCTTTTTTGATCTTCTATATCCCCTACCCCTTTCTACTATTATCTATTTATGTTGTCTTTTGCTTCTCCTAAATAGCCTTGTCCTCCTCTTCCCAACACCATTTCTTCATTTATTTCCTTTTCAGCTCTCTTCATTGCTATCATAGATCAATTTGGGTTTTTACTTTTCTTTATGATTACAGCTCTTCTATCTAGTTGCTTGGATATACACTCTGGGAACCTCTTTCAATTTTTGTGTCACCAATGGCTTTCTTCTCCTGGCCCCGAATATTCCTCATGCTTATCACAAATTGGCTATCAAATTTAGAAATAAGATAATATGGTCACCTAGATAGCATTATTGTTCAACTAGCTGCTGGGTCTTCTCCCTTGCCAGAAATGTCTTAAGGGGGTTGAAAGGCTGAGTATGAAAAAGAACAGCGAAAAAATAACGAGTGCAACTGTCCAAGTTGGCCTCCATCGCATATAAAAGTAGTGAGATGACTGATCCTTGAATAATGACATGACTGATCCTTGAATACACCTTCTCTGGGCTCCTAGCGGATTATTGTTGCGTACGGTTGCAGTCGACAGAAATAAACAACACAATCTGATTCTCGTCTGGTCCGCCGTTCAAGCACCAACAGGTGCATTCATGCAAACTGATTTTTCATGCTCAGAGACGTGCTTCTAATGAACTTTTGGGCATCTTGGCATCTTGTCTTTTGATTTACTTTTTCAAGAAAAGGCTAAAAACTTATTAATTAAGAAATCAGTAAAGGTTATATAGAGATAATTTTCCAATAATAACAGTGATAATTAGAATCAAAAGAAGGAAACTTTAAGAAGGCTCATGGGTATTTATTTTAAAAACATTCAAAGGACCTTATTAATATTATGAGAATTTTTTATCTTATAATTAATTTTTTCTTTAAAGAATCTAAGATCTTTATGAAACTTACCTAGAAAGACTCTCATGACCTTGGAAGATCTAGTAATTCTCATTTGATTAAATTTTCTAAAATTTTGTGAGCAATTACTAGGTTAAAAAACATGGGGACTTGTTCTACTTTCTTTCATTTGCCAGACAATTATGTGTTTTTACTAGAAGCTTTAGAGCATGGACTTATTATTGGAGTGATTGATTAAAAGTATACATGTTAACCCTCTATTGAAGGTTGTAGTGCTTTCTTTAGTGACAAAAATACAAAAGAAATATATAGCTCCACATAGAAAGGAGGATATGAATACATTGGATGAACAAGTGCTAAAGTTGTAAGAAGTTGTTCCTATTTTGAAACATTACTTGTATGTTAGATTTTCTCGAAGATCAAGAATAAAGCCTCACAAATTTGTACTTTGAGCATTCAAAATTGGAGGCTAAAGGTACTGGAGGTTAGTAGATTTCTATCATCTAGAACTAGCATTTCACTTTGAGATGGTGCTTTGTATGAGAAGCCTTTTTGCTTTATTTTATTTTTCTTTCCTTGTAGATGTTGACAAATTTAAAGAATACACACATATTGAAGCTTCTTTTTTGGAGATTGGTAAGCGTTTTGGTGTTTGAATCGATATGAAATGCTACTCAGTAGGTTCACAAGATGGTGATCGATAATTATACCCTTATGAGAGCCAAAAGACATCTTGACAGACCTAAATATGTACAAAGCTTTAGTATGGATTATTGTCAAAATTCAATGTCTATAATTCAAGAGATTAGGGGGATGTAGTCCAAGAACTTGCAAATTCATCTCACACCTTTTACGTGGCTCACGAGGTACCTTGATGTATTTTCACCTAATTTAAGATTTCTTTTTTCAAAGAAAGTGTTGGCATATTGGCAAAGTTGGATGATGGTTGTGTTGGCATTGATGTCAACATAAAAGAAGTATTGATCAAAGGAAGCAATCAGAAGAATTATTTGCTTGATGCTAACTTAATTGTTGCAAGTTAGCCAGTGGAGTGGAATGGTAAAAGGTCCGGTCAGAAGCGAACATTGCCAAGAAGAAGTTGCGCACGTAGAGGAAGCATGTTGAAGATGTTTACTATGTTCACCAAAGTTATAGAAATTTTAGTGATGATTTGTACAAGTAACCAAGTTACAGAAGGTGACTAGCAAACATGGTGATAGACTGTGCCAACAAGAAGACATAAAGAGATTCGGTATGTTCAATAGAGTGAGAATTTCATGGAGTGGTTCTAGGAGTGTGTTGGAGACATACTCAAGTGTCTTCAACTCAGAGGGTTTGAAGTTTAGAGGTCTGCAAGGCATAATCGTGTGATCTCAAAGACTTGTTGACAATGTTCTTCAAGTGTGATAAAAAGGGGCTAGAAAATCCAATGGTTGTGATGGATTTGAATGATTGAGTGTTTTTCATGATGCTATAGGATGATATTAAAGTATGTGCTTGATGAGTTGGCGATACACATGGATCCAAAGGATCAGATTGGTGGAGTTTTTGGTCAATAATAATATTTTATTATTGTTCATGTTCTCGGCCGACCTAGTTGGTAAATTGTGTTGCGCAAGTGCTAAATCATGAAATTTGGGAGATTTATGATCTCGAGGTGGTGGTTATAGACGGTGGCTATGACTTAGCAGCCGTAGATGGATTTGAATCATGAAATATGGCACGTTGCTTGAAGAAATGGTGGATTAGGTTTTTTTGACCTAGTTCTTGATATAAAAATATGAATTAAGGCAAACTCAAGGTGTAGATCATGAACGCGGAAGCTAGAGGTGGATAGCGAAGGGAGAGCTTGATTCAGTGGAAATTAGAAGTGTTTCAACAAAAGGTTGAAAAGAGATCTGCATTGTGCTACATTGGATCTGTATCAAACATGAGGTAGATGTCACTTACATAGTTCATAAAACTTGTATGGATCATTGTAGTGATCATATTATAAGGTAGTGATCCTTCCTTAGGGTTGTAGCCCAAGGATTTTCATTTGAGTAGTGAGCTCTAGGCAGTGAGCCTGAATGCATGTGCATTCCCCATATATTGTAATAAGGTTATACTTCTAACAAGGTATTTTCTTATTGTGGGTAATTAACCCCAATGTGGTTATTCCCCTAACAGGGTTTCCACAATAAAAAAATATTATGTCAACTTGTGTGGATGTGTTTATGATTTGTATATATGCATGCATGTTTTATACTCTATTTATCCATGTCAGATTTAAGGGTACACAAGTTAGAGGATTTTGAGGTTCAAGGGTTTGAGCTTTAAGGTTTTGGGTAACAACTAGTTCACCCCTCTTAGTTGTTCTTTTCCATAATACTAAAATTTGGTATCAGAGCTTGTTCCCTTGAAGGAAGTCTGACAGCTTAAGGGAGATCAGATATTTCAACTTACAAGAAGAAAAATCCTAGGTTTGAAGGAACAAACTACCATATATGGAAAGGAAGGACGATTACTCATCTAAGGTGCATCGGAGAAGATTATTGGACCATCACAAAGAACTCCTATACTATCTATGGCTACACTAGATGAGAAGAATCCATTTGAGTACAACATTAGAGCAAAGGAGGCATTGCTAACTTATGCTCTATCAGATACAATTTATACAAATGTAATGGACTTAGAAACTGCTCCTGAGATATGGAAAAAGTTAAAGAATCTTCATGAAGGTGATGCAAGTGTCAAAAAGTCCAAGCTACAAAGCCTAAAAGGAAGGTATAAATCTCTGGGAATGTCTGAAGATGAGAACATTAGTTCTTATATGTTATTTAGATAAATGAGTTATTTTGTAGTATCAGATGTGTTGATGGTGTATTAGATGAAGGAGAGATTGTATCAAAGGTGTTGAGATATTTGCCTCTTGCATACAAGAAAAAATTTATTAGATGAAGGAGAGATTGTATCAAAGGTGTTGAGATCTTTGCCTCCTACATACAAGAGAAAATTTGCTGCTATTGAATAAATCAAAACCGTTGCTGGCATGATAAGAGATAGACAAGTTGGAAAACTATCTACCTTCGAAATGAGAGAGTTTGGTGATTCTCCACCCAAAGTTTAATAAGATTTCAGGGCGATCACATCAAGAAGAGACATACACAGATCAGATCAAGGTGAAGGATCTACAAGAAGGGTGTCAAAGAATGAAAAGGAGATAAGAGAGCTTGAAGAAGAATAAATAGAGCTTCAAGAATTGGAAGTACTAGTTGCAAGGAGATTGAAAAAAGGATCTCGTGAGTACAAAGGAAAAATGCCTTTCAAATTCTTTTGGTGTAAAAAAATAAGACATTATGCCTATAGATGTCCAGAGAGATTCTCCAAGCATATGTCTAATAAGTCTAAAGATGAGAATAAATGCTATTATGTTGTTGATGATGAGGGAGCTACTGATGTTGAATATGATAATGTAAAGAGTGAAGATGAACTTGTTTTTGTTGCAATCACGGAAAATGAATCAAATACTACAAACATGATATCAAATACTAATGCTAAAAATCATGTTGAAGATATTATGACTGATGTTGCTAATAGTAGTGTGAACAAGGATGAAATTTCATTTACTCGAGGATATGGGTAATCTCTACTTGCTCAAAGTGTTAAAGAAGACAAATGGATCATTGACAATAGCAGCTCTCACTTCATGTCTGATAATGAAGAAACATCTATGAAATTTGAGATGCATAAGAGCAGTACTTGTTACAAGTGTGGTTGTCATTGTACCAAAAGATTGACCTACCAATGCCCAATACAACCACTAGAATTATAGAATCCACAGGAGGCTATTAGAACATGTCATGAATCCCGAGGGGAGCACTGGATATTTTGCAAAATAATTTCCCCCTCAACATTACCCGAGGAGATTAGAACCTGTGACCAAGCTCTGATATCACTTGTTACAAGTGTGGTTGTGGTTGCATCAAAAGATTGACCTATCAATGCTCAATACAACCACTAGACTTATATAATCCATAGGAGGTTGTTAGACCATGTCATGAATCCCAAGGGGAGTATTGACCATTTTTTCAACAATACTGTCAAGAAGGAAGATGTCTCCAAAGGTAAGACTTCTGCAAGTCATAATGTTGCAAAAAAATCTGCAAAAAATATTATGAGTAATGTTCATTATAATTTTTCCTTTGAGGAGATCAAGTTTAGTGATATCTTTGCTAAAAATTTCTCAGTATGTAGTAGTGTCAAAGAGGTTAACCTTGAAATCTTTATGAATAGTTCTAATGAAAAAGGAAAAGTCTTAGCCAATCAAGGAAATAAGAAAAATGACTGGCTGGTTGATACTAGATGTTCACATCATATGACTAGTGACATAAACAAGTTTGTGAAATATGAGGAATATGATGGAGGAATTTTTAGATAGGGTGACAACACTGAAGGAAAAAATGAGGGAAAATGTACTATTCTCCTAGATGAAAGGAATACAATAGGTAATGTACTGCATGTTGTTGATTTGACTTACAATATTCTCATTGTTGGTCAATTAGTTGAAGAAGGATACACTTTTCACTTCAACAATGAAGGATACAAGATTATAAATAATTCTGGAAGTGAAGTTGGATTAGGATAATAGAGAAAGAGAAATGTTTTCCATCTTAACAATAAAGGAACAAGTTATTGGATCACACAGATGGAACAAAGACAGATTAGATCATGGAAGAGTAGTCAAGGAATCTGCCTCAACAAGATACTGCACCAACAATATCTGAATCAGATGCAGAGGATCTCAAAAGAAACAGTTGATAGAATTGACGCTAGAGAAGAAGGATCAATGCCAGAATCACAACTAAATCCAATAATATCAAGGTATGAAGAATTGAATAATTCAAAAGAAAGACACTTACTTGTTCAGTCTAGTAAAAGTCAGTCTGATGTTTGCAAAGACAAATTAGATGAATAAAGTGTTGGTAGTAAATTGTTTTTTGCCTTATAATGCAACTGTATCCGAATTGGATGTCTTATTTGAAAATAGAAGTTGTTGGGCCTTTTGAGCACAACCGTGAGGTTCGTTTAAGCGCAAAGTGCTCAAAAAACAAACTCTCCCTCAGATCTACAAAAATCTAAAACATAAAACCTCTCGAAAACACATATCTAAAGAACAAGGCCAAATATTTCATGAAGAGAACATGTGCATGAATATTTGGAGCTCTGATACCATATTGGAGTTGAAGAAAATTCAACCCTACCACTCTCAAGAATCACCTGCACGCAAACATCGGTCACAAAAAGAGAGAAGCAAAAGCTATGGAGGCCAGAAACAACAGATCTGTGAAAGAGGAAACATCCTCAATTGATTCAATAATAGAATATAGAATACAATATTATTCAAGATCAATCAGAATTAATTAAAAAATACAAAGAGTAAAAGGTGATCAAAACCCTAAAAATGGAAAACCTAGGTTGCATGATAATAATTAATAAAATATTAATTGTTATATGCCTAAAGTTTAGCTTAAGTAAATTAGAGATAATAAGTGACTTAATAATTAAATCAAATGATTTAATTAATAAGTGAATTAACTTATTACCCTAACAATTGTTACTTGTATTAGTGCTATCAAAACATCTCACCCTAATGTACAACTATCCAACCTTTTCTACTTGTATTGTTGTGATCTAAAGTTTCCCTATCATATAACTATCTTTTTCTACAAGTGTATTAATAAAATAAAAAATCCCCTATTGTATGACTATCTAGCATAATACAACTTGCTACCCATACTAGCGTTATCTCAATAATCATTGTTGTGGTTTGTGTCTAATAAACGTAATATTTTTTATTTAGCATGTTTGTCTACAACTTATACATGTTGTAATGTGATCTCGCAAAGGTCTAGCCTTTTTGCTTGGGATAAAATCCACATTGAGGAAAGACTCTACATCCCATTTGTATCTCAAGAAAGTTTTCTTTCTCTACTTTAGCTTGCATTCCAAAATTTATATGCTCACTAAAGTGGGGGAAAATGTAATTTCATAAATTATACCTCATGTAATTTTCATCTCATAATGCTTCTACTTTGGCCAAAAATCAAAATTCCACCTAACCCTCCATATCATCCCTCTTTCCTTGTCACCTCCCTTGCCTAGATTCTTGACCATGTGGCCTATTGGGTTTAGGATGTGTACATGCTGCAAAGATGTCCTTGTGGTGTGTATTCATAATGAAAATATGTAGGTTGAAGGTGGTCATTGGGACGTTACACCTACTAACTTTGGCACTTTAATGCCTCCCTATTTAGGTCTACCAACACAAGAAATTCGTTTCTCATCTTCAAACTCATTTTTTGGGCTTAATTTTCCTCTATTTGCACATTTTCACTCATTCAAATCTCTCTTAGAATCTTTCTTAGTATCTTGAATTCTCCATCCACCATTGTTGACAACTTTTAGCTTATCATGTTCATTGTATTGGAACTCTGACACTCTCCTCCATTCATGGAAGCTCACTCTTTCCTCTAACCCATCAAGATTCAACTTTGTGGCTTTGAAAGGGAGTAATCTCATTCTCATTCACTTTATTCTTATTTAGTATATCATAGTTCTTATCATTTTCTATCTCAATATTATCGTTCTATTATTTTATTGGTTTATCCATTATCATATGTATCATACATCGATTGTTTGTGGAGGTGGAAACACCAAAATGAGGGTATGATTTTGGAAGGCCTCTAAAACAATGACCCAATATTTCTCCTTGTCGGCTTGAGTACATATTTTGAAGGAGGAGACAGTACAGTGAACTTGGGATTCTTCTACCTCCATTCGTGAAGTTTCATTTTTTTCCTTTTCTCTCTTACAATTGTTGTTTTATTATTTCCTTTACATTCTGTTAGTTGTATTTATTCTTATTTTAAGTCTTGTTATCTTAGTTTCCATTTTTTTACCTCTTTGGTTTTGAAATACATAGTATGTCCATACAAGATGCATGCACGACACACTAGCATCCCAAATACATGATGTAGTCTTGGACTCTTATTGATGTCCAAGATAGTGAGCTAGAAGATTTCACCAATTGGTCCTAAGTAGTTATTATTTCCTTTCCAGTAATAAAAAAAATTTATCAGTTCATAGCACAAAGTTACTTTTGTTTTACTTTATCTTGCATTCACTTAAACATAATCTTGATTATTAAATTGACCACCCTAGCTAACCAGAGTACTAGTTTAGAGAGGGTGTAAGGGTTGATTCACTCCTTAGGATTTCATTAGTCCTTGAGGGTGGAAATACCCTCATTCATAGGAAGAAGTAGATGGGACATATTAGAGAAGAGAGGGAGAAAATGTGGAGAGGGAGGGAAAGAACTAGAGAGGGGACATACAGAGAGGCGAGATACCTAGAGGGGGATAAACCTATGTGGGGAGAGAAGGGTGAGATAGATAGTTAGAGGCGGATAATGACACACACACACACACACACACACACACAGAGAGAGAGAGAGAGAGAGAGAGAGCTATCAATATAAGTGAGACCCTAAACCCTGTGTACTCAAAAATTTGTACCATTGATATTGTACTCTAAACCCTATATCATACAACCTGTACAAGTGAGGGAGAGGTGATGACCTAGAGAGTGGAGGGAGAAAGAAGAGGACAAAGAGAGGAACAAAGAGAAAGAAAGGGAATTTAATTGGCTCTATCATTCTAAAATTGTAATTTCATTTTGCACATGATAAACTATTTGCATTGGGAAATACCAACCCTTTCATACCAAAGACATTTGTTTTGAAAGGGCGGAAATGTTTTACATATTTTTGGTTGTGCTCCATGTTAGGTTTGCACATGACTCAATTCAAAATAAAAATACAATGATGATGTTAACCTCTCTCTTAGCTATGTAACCATATAATGTTTTTTCACATTTTGATTATGTTTTAAGGTTTTCATCTCTAATTTCTTTTTTTCCATCTTTAATTGCTTTACTTTGTTAAAAATTAATCTCGGTGTAGTTTTTTACTCATTAGTCAATTTTAAAACAAATTAGATTTTTTGAAACTAGACTCTATAGATTGAAGAAAAGATGTTTTTTATTTGTTTTCAAAAATTTTTGGGGTGGCACACTCAAATTTATGCTTTCTAGGATGTGTCTACTTCAAAAATTATCGGAAAGTCATATATTCATTAGAAAATAAATGAAAAATTATGGTATAAACTAAATGGTGTTAGCCATTTGAACTCACCAAAGCAATTTTTGACATTAATTTTTTTTTACATTTTAGAGTAAATACACTGATGGTATGCTTATTTCTTCAATATTTCTTGAAAATATAAAGACCCATTTTGAGATTTTTTCTTGCATAACATTTCCAACAAGTCTTCAAACCCAAGTTGTCATGTCTGTATGAGAAATTTTTAATTAAATTAATTCATGTAGCTCCAAAATCATCTTGAACCTGTAAAATATCCTCAATAGTGAATCATGAAAGGATCCACATCTCAATGTGGAGTTGGGTTTTTGTCCAATCCACTAATTTCCAAAGGTTTTCATACTTAGAAATGGCTGCACCTGTTGTGAATAATTAGAAATGCAGAAATATGAAATTTTCCAAATCAACATATTGGGCCTTGAAAAGGATAAACAAACTTTTATAATGCAGGGATACACAACTTTTGGACCCCAAAGCACATTATGTGATTTTTAAAAATAAATTTCCCTCCCAAAGTGGGCGCCCCTCTCATGGGAATAATTTTTTTTATTTTTTATTTCTTTGTGTTTAACTTTTACCCCATAAAGTCACTTCATATTTTCTTCCTTTATTTTGAATGTGGCTTTTCATAATATTATTTTATAAAGGCTCACTCAAATAATATTTCCAATTTTAATTTCTCCTTGGTCAATAAAATCAACAAGTCTAACAACTCATTCCCTTTCCAACAAAATTAGCCTACGAGGATGATGGAAGAAGAAGGGGACATTACACAATCCAGTATTCATTTGTTGGTACTCTTAATCCTATTTATTGGAAGAAGCTTCTAGAAAATTTTAGAATAAATTTTAACTATAGGACTCTTAGTCGCTTATATTTTGTTGGTTTTATTACACTTTTGATATTTTCTTCCCAAGCCCTTCCTACATATAAGATTATGGTTCTTTCCGCCTCCAAGTTTTTCTTTAAGGAGTTTGATTCTTTCTCAGAAATTGTATGGGCTGAAATTTTTTATTTAAAAAAATGGAAACCTATTAGTTGGGACAAAGTTTCCCATCCTAAATATTATGGTGATCTAGGCCTTAGGCAAGCTAAGATGAATAGTCAATATTTATCTTCTAAAATCTATTGGAGATGGTGCACTCAACAAAGTAAACCCCAGGAAAAAATTATTAATCATAAATATCTTCATGGAGTTGATTCTTAGAGGCTCCAAGATTTGATTTGATAGGCTAAGGTTTTTTGATATGGAATAATCTCAAGAAATGTGTTTCCCTTGTTAAGTTTGGTCTTTCATGGATTGTGAATTCTGGTGATGAAGCATATTTTGGATTGATTCTTGGGATTTTCATTCTCATGTCCTTTCCTCTTTCTCTATGCTCCATCATTTGAGTTTTTCTTGGAGGCTGGTTGGTGTAAATTTTCTTTCTCAAAATATTGTTATCAAATGATTTCTTACTTCCATTTTTCATTGGAAAGATAAGAGTAGTTTGCCTCTAGGTGAGGAAATTGCATCTCGGGATGCACTTGCTTCTATTCTCGCTAATCAAAATTGTTCTTTCTTGTGCAAGAGTGATGGCTTGGGTATTTTTTTTCAGGTAAAGGATTTTATTTTGTTTGAAGTGGTTATTAGTTGTTAGATGCTAAAAGGAATGGATTAGAGGATTTTCCTTGGTGGAAAAAGATTTGGCATAAATTTTGTCAGCCCAAATGTAATTTTTTTGTTTGGCTTCTTTTCCAAAATAAATATCTTACTTGGGACAAGATTAGAAAATAGGGTTTTCACATACTTTCTTAGTGTGTTCCTTGTGGGCTTCATGTAGAAGATGTTTCTCACCTTTTCTCTCAATGTCCCTTTTCTTTTGTTCTTTGGGCTCAATGGTGAAGGTGTTGGAGCCATTTTTTTGTTCATGCTGCTTACTTTTTTGACTTAAGGGCTCACTCACGTTGCCCTCCTACTACTACTTCACTTCTTGTGGTGGTCTCATATATTGGTCCCATTTTTATTTAGTGAAAAATTTGGTTAGAGAAGAATTGTCATATTTTATAGGGACATCAACACTTGATTGAGTATGTTTGGCCTAAGATGTTTTTTATTACGGAACAAATAGGTTTTGAAGGGACCCAAAACCCTGTTTACAAAAATAAGAGCATAAAAATGAAATACTAGACATGAACCCTTACAATAGAAAGCTACCAAAAAGAAGAGAGACAGAACATCAATAACACCCAAACAAAAAAAAACCTAGCGAAGAGCCAACAAAAGAAACAAAAAATGGAACAAACCAAGAAACCTTAGGAAATATTCTTCAGGGCCTCCACAACTTCAACCTCTAAAAGAAGCATATTGAGGGAAATTTTCTTCAGGTCTTGGATGTCCTAGGGGGTTTTATTCGCCTTGCTTTTTAGATTTTCTTTGGTTCTCTTTCTTGGACTATTATCTGCTTCATGCCCTTTTTTGTTATCAACAACATTCACATTAGCCATTGCTCTGTCTTTGTGGGTATTTTGCGATTTGGTCACCATGGTGTTGAGACTCTCTGTCATACTCTTAATGACTTTGTGACTCAGGGCAACAAGGGAAATAAGGTTATGTTTAACGCTCTTAAGCTTACCTTCCAATTCTCAGATTCCACCTTCATAATCCTTCTTCATAGCTTTCATACTATCAACTATCTTATGTAGACAGGGAACCAAAGACTTCTTCTTATGTTTGGCATAAGATGTTAACTTTAATTCAATATACTCTTTTTAATAAGTTTTCTTTTGATCAAACCTTTGTTCTTGTTAATCTCATGATTGTCAGGCATTTGGATATGGGTAAATGTTCTCATTTCTTCTATTTCTAAGTCTTAGATTCATATTTCCCAAATGACTCCTTGAAAGGTTAACACAGTTGGTCATTGGACACCTTCTCTGAATGTTGTTTTTAAATTTAATATTGATGGTTCGTTTATTGGTAATACTAGTCTAGTTGGGCTTGAGGTGTTGGGTGTGAAAGTCTTTTCTCAGTGTAACTTTTTTTTTGTGGCAAGTGGAATTGGTATAAAAATCAAATGGAATCATGTGCTCTTTTTATCACTTTGCGAAAATCTTGTGATTTGGGTTGGAAAAATGTTAGTTGTAAGGTGGATTATATGATTTTAGCTTCCCTTTTGAATAACAAAAATTTTAAGAGTTCTTCTTCGCATTTGACTTCTCTCATTACTCAAATACTTGATTTATCTTGGTACTTAACCTCCATCTCTTTTGTTCATGTACCTTGAGAATGAAATGTGATTGCCAATGCTCTAGCTATTTAAAGGTCCCCTAAAGATGAAATGTTTCTGACAGGTATTTTGTTTCTCCTAATTAGATTACACAATTATTACATCTCATTCAGATTTATGTATATTAATCATTGTCTTTCTCTCTTGGTATTCGCTAAGGTTATAAGTTCTTAGAGTTCTTGGAATTGATGGATTTGAATGAGAGAAAAAATGTCTCTTTTTTATCAGTTCTTGTTTTCTTTGTCCTATGATTCAATCTTTTTGTATTTTCTTTACAAGTGTTGGTTAATAAATTTTCTCCTTTTTGCCAAAGAAAGCTACCCAACCACATAAACCAAACTTACATAAACGACACAACATTAATATAAAACAAATTAAATTTTACATATCATATTGGGTTGTTAAATATCTCAATTATACTATTTCCAAAATAAAAAAGCTTACGCCTATTGCAGAGGAAATCTACTCACAGATATTTAGTATTTAATTGTTGTATGAGGAAATCTGCTCATTACTGGAGTGGAATGTTGTTTCAGCGTTGTCTGTAAGGGAAATGGTACACAATAGGACTGATCAGTCGACCTTTCATTCCGTAACTTTTTTCTTTCTCATTCAGTGCCAAATGAGTTACCTCAGTAGGAAGATGGAGGAGGACAAGGACGAACCGTTGCCTTTCTCTGTCTTTGTACAAACCTGACCATATATGAATAGCATATATGTTGGGTGATGCGACGCGCTCCCCTGCTCACGGGTGGTTAATTATGTGGTGTTCCATGTTCACTAACAGTCATGGCTTTTGGTGCAACGGCAAATGGGCCCTACAATATATTCGTTACTGGTTGCAGAATAGCATGTAATCTATATAAAATGTGTCCATAGATTCTATTTTAAGGTATGTATTGCACTTAATTCTAAAAGTATGTTTTTATTAATTTGGAAAAATAGTTTTTAAAATATTTATCTAAATAATATTATGTTATCTAAATTCAAATAATACATCTAATTTGAATTTAGATATATCTAAATTCATAGTAGATATATTATTTGTTAATAAATGTAGTGTGTTAAACAATAGTATCTAATGTATGACTTTAATAAGTCTTAACAAGAGAAGCAAGGTACAAATTTTCAATGAATTTGACGAAAGCAAAGGCATAAACAATTGAATAGATATATCCATAGATTCTATTTTGAGATATACATTGCACTTAACAATAAAAGTATGTTTTTGTGATCTTTAAAAAAAAAAATTTAAATGCTAATTTAAAGAATATTATGTTAGATTTGACGAATTAGATGAACTAATTGTTAAGTTCCCTTTGTAGACATCCAAAAATATTAATATTATTATTAATATTAAATTCCCTCTTATTCCTCTAACTATTTAATTCAATCAATTAAATAGTTTCATTTATCAATAGTTTAAATACTATTCTAATGTATTTTATTTAAATACATTAGCCTCCACAAAATCCCCTTTTAATAAATTTATATTTATTAAATCCTCCATATTCCTAATTCTTCTAAAGCATGATTTATTCAAATTCAATTTGGATTATAATCTAAACCCTAGCTAGGAACCTATTAATCCTACCCTAAAGCCTACCCTATTCCTACCCTACTCCCATCACCTCATTTCCTAAATATACTTCCCAACCTAATTATCCTTTAACCATGCTTAATGGGTGATTCCTAACCTTTTTAAGGCTAATAGAATTCTCACCCACATGGGGAAATTCTCTCCAAAATGTTCACCCATTCCTCTTTAATTCCTTCTTACAACTTTGTCTCCCACTTGGAAATGTTGAGCCACTCAACATTTAATGCCAAGTTTGACTCAAAATTGGCCATCCTCTCAAAGCCTATGTGTCCCCTATGTGGCTCTTATGTGGATGCCAC
>MU226350.1:1673844-1687825 GCA_018584345.1 Thuja plicata
TGAAGCTTGATTTGATTTGATTTGAACTTGATTATGGTTGGATGTGGGTTGATCAAGATAATTGAGATTAAAGTCCAAGGATTATGATGGTGCTCCTAAGCCAAAGGTAGAATATTTGATGAAGATTAAAGGAGATGTGGATAAAGATTTTGATTAAGAATGGATGAACTTTGAAATATGAATGAGAGATGATTGAAGATAAGGGAATTATTAATATGTGATTGGTTTTAGATGAAGAGGAAGATGAATTAGATTAGGATTGGATAGAATGATATGAGGTTTACAAGTGGATTGGATTAGATTGGAGGAAGATGAACAATTAGATTGGATTAGAAAGAGGATGTTGATGTGGATTAGAGGAATAATGATTTGATTAGTTTGGAGGAAGATGAATGGTTAGATTAGATTAAGAAATAGGATGTTGATGTGGATTAGAGGAATGATTAGGATGAAGGTGATTAGATGAGGATTGGGAACTTGATCGAGTGATTAGGAGGATGATGAAGTGATTAGGAAGATGATGAAATGATTAGCAAGATTAAAAAGAATATGGATGACATGGAAGAAGTGATTAGGATAAGAAGTATGATGATCATGAAGAAATGGGTTGATGTGAAGATGACAATGTAGGATTCTGACTGATTTTGGACTTTTTAGGTCGATTTGTTCATTGGCAATAACTGATTTTCAACATACATCAAAGGCATTGACTACGATAAGTATACCTTGACTTAGATTTTGGGCATAACTAACAGTTATTGAAGACACGTTTCTGAAAACAGTCCTAGAAGGGACAAAGCAACCTTGCAGGAGACAAGCAATTGTGAAAAATTTGTTCGTTGGGAATTTCGTTCATGTTTTGGTCCTTTGGAATTTGTCAATGTTCTTCAAACACTTCAAGCACAAGTCTACCTAAGGAATTAGCTTTGCATGAAATATTATAGGCCCATTTCTTGGTAGTCCTTTGGCTCACAGAACAGTGTCACCCCCGGAAGGGCACCCGTGTTTTTTCCTTTTGCCAGGTATTGTTGCTTGTTATTTTCTAGTTTGATTATGTTGAAATTGGTTCTTGCCATGGAACAAATCTATGGAAAAATCAGAACAAGATCAAGCTTTTTCCAGATTATCAAGACAACATCCATTTGCCAAAATTCGGTCTTTTATGAGATATGTCCTAAAAACCTCCAACTATTCATCAAAGATCAGATCTACCTATAAGACATGACCAATTCCAAGATGCATAAGAAGGTGAAAACTCTGTTACCACCCATGCAAAGAGAACAAAAAAACACAACCTGAGAGGCTACCAAGTACCAACACATTATCGATTCCATCAAGAAAGAAATCCATAAATGAGAACAATTTGAAAAAGTGATCTAAAACAACAAGGTTGCTCGTTTCATGGGCAAATATCTTCTAAACTCTGCTTTTGTTGGGTTTGAACAGTATGACTAATCGGTTTGCCACAACAAACATAAGTTCCTCCTCTTCTTAAGCTCACTTAGCTTGCATTTTAGGACCTCACTTAGGTTGTCATCTTTAGGAACACATCACACACTCATCCTAGCATGATCTTGCATTAATAAAATCAATCATAATCAGCCTAGTATCATCCAAAGCATCATCCAAAGCATCCTTGATCACACCCCTCACTTGGTATTACATACCCTTTTGAGTTGCTAAAAACCTACATCTTAATCAAATCCCATCCTTGAATGTCCTTAAACTAAGCATTATTTTAGGATAATCCTCTTTGTCTTTTTGCAACCTCATCACCTTGATCAAAAGGTTGGTTCACATTAGCAAAGAATCTCGTCCGCCGAAGACCACAAGTCTGTCTTAGGTAGAAAATCATATCCACTTGATCCTACACTAGGGAAAGAAACCCTTGATCCTTGCATACATCAAGTCATCCATAATCCGTAGAAGCACATCCATCATCTTAAGCACATCCTAATCCTAGTATCATCATCCTTAGTTTCCTAGGTGCATTCTTGCATACATCTTGCATCTCATATTCCTTTAAGATAGTCATTTCATGCCACCTATCACACGAGCCACTAAGAAGAGGAAGAACATGGATCCTAATCTTTCCGCTAGCTCATCTAATCCTACGACTGATAATACCAACATCATGGTTACTTATGCACCTCAGCCCAATGATCAAATTGAACATATCTAGGTAGACACTAATGAAACTCCCACTCTAAGTACCGTGGAAACATTTATCAACCATCCGGCACTTGTCCACATGGTAAATGCCATGAGTGGACGCAACAGCAACCAGGTACTCTTGGACATTCAACAAAAAGGACTTCAACTTCCACCTTGGATTATACCCACACTTGTCACACGACCTATGGCACTTCTAGGTGAACGTCCTTATCCCACTAGAAATGAAGTTTTTGATCCACTTCAACGGGCCCTACAAGTGGGAACTCTTCTCGCGCAAGTAGTTCATCCCTCCATTCCACCTTCCATCATACACACAACACCCATACCTACCTCAGGAGCCCCGCCTCCTAATGCCACATTAGTAGCACAAGAAATACCCCCTATCACTATGTAAGCACCTCCCCAAGCCATAGTCGCTCCTCTTTCGCAAGCAATCCCAACATTCATTGCAAACTTTCCACCACCACCAGTCAGCACACAACAAACCACCATACCACCCATTCCTACTCAACCCGTTCAAAGTGCTACAACCATTTCATAGCATCAAAGCACCCAAGTCTCCATGCCTATTCTGCCTTTCTTCACCACAGGCATGCCACCTACCAACACCTATAACCAACCCTTATTCTCGCAAGGGTCCACTTTTCCCGCTCCACCAACAACGCAATCACAATGAATGCTAGTAGTTCTACCTCAAACGTTGTTCAACCCAAATCCCCCCATACTGCAACCATCCATGAATCCCTTCGTTGTACCCTAGATTCCCACCCAACCTATCCAATAGCAACAACAACAGCAACCTATCCAACAACAATAGCAACAGCAACCTATCCAACATCAGCAAATCACCAATCCATTCACATCTCAAGCGCAACAACAACCAATCAACCCTTTCGCAGCTGTACAACCCACTATCCAAACTACACAGCAGCCACAACCACAAACACAGGGGGAAAATCCCCTCATGGCACAACCACTGCAACAGTTTGGTAATCCTTTTATCCAACCCGTGCAACAACAACAAACTCATTTCCCCAATTACATAGCCATGCCATCTTCCACTGTATCACAAATAATTCCCCCTCCACAAAAAGTTCTCACTAGGGGCATTCTGCCGCAAAACACTTATCCTCCATCTTATACAGATGCGCAACAAGTTCATCCCACCTGTCCAATGCCACAACAAATACAAGCATATTTCCAACAATTGCAACAATCTTATCAAGCGCCGACACCTCCTCCACTACAATATTCCCCTCAACCATAGCTTCCACCACAACAACCCGTATACGTTGACCATTAACCACCATACCAAACACCACAATATCCCCCATAGAATCTTCCATATTTTCCATTCGATCCATATCAGGTTCAAGGAAATCCTGCAATCATGATCAACAATCCTCCCCCACAAATCAATCATGAATGGGAGGAAATGAAGAATGCTCTCAAGGAGCTAAAGGTTGGGACAAAGGCTAAAATGTTTAAGTTTGAAGAGGTATGTCCTTATCCATTTGATCAATCTATCACTGCCATACCCTTCCCCAAGCATTTTGAGACCCCAAAATTTGATAAATATCGAGGGAAGGGCGACCCTGTGAGTCACGTAAAAGAATTCTATATGGCTTGTCAAGAAGTGGCAATTATCTAAAAATTTTGTGGCCCAATATGCACATAATGTCAAAAATGAACTCTCACTCCTTGACCTATGCAATTCCAAACAAAAGGGAGGAGAAAGCCTGGCTGATTATCTTCAGCGCTGGCAAGGGCTTACTACAAGGTTGTCTTACCAACCCCCAGAACAACATCTTATCAAAATATTCATTAACAACCTTCATCCTAAGCTTGCCTATCACATGCGCATGAACTGTATACAAACCTATCACGATATCAGAATCAAAGGTATGGATCTTGAACAAGGTCTCGTAGAAGAAGGTACCATTAAGGACTACAAAGAATCACAACATGACAAACATAACAATGATCAATCACGATACTGGAACAAGAACAAAAATGTGATAACAGATGGAGCCACTGACACAAAACATGTTCAAGTTGTGGTAGCTAGTCCTAATGCACCTACCCAGACTTATCAGCAAGCACCACCAATGTACCCTCAACCTCCTCCCATGTATCAACAGCCCAATCCCCTGTATTCCTAGCTAACTTACCAACAAAACATGCGCCCTTAAGGCGCACCTATCTATCCCCCTCCAGGGACATCATATCAACACAACTATCAGGGTCCTATGAATCAGACAAATGCTATATCAATCCCACAGGGACAACAAAGACCTCGCGTTTCAAATACGCCACAACGCAAGTTTACCCCTTTGGGTGAACCTATAGACGTCATCTTCCACAAGTTGGTCCAAGCTAACCAAGTCATGTATCCTAAAACATAGCCATTTGATGAATCAACTCCTAAGCTAGCTTGGTATAAAGACAACGAGTACTATGAATACCACCGTGTTAAGGGACACACCACCCTCAAATGCATGAAGTTGAAACACTATATCTAGGATCTCATTGACCGCAAGGAGATCGAAGTGGATTCTCCTGCCCAATCATCGTTGAACACAGGCCTTAAAATTTATCAAAATGCATTCCCTAAACACAATTTCGGTACAGGCCCAGGCAATCCTACTCAGTCCTCTGATCAGGGAAATTGTAAACAAGCAAAAAACCCTGATAGAAAAGATTATACCAATGCATATATCAACTACGACAATCTCATCAGCTACATATCCCAAGTCCAGTCCTCCGTTAATGTCATCCATGTCAAGGGTGCTGATAACCAATGTGCATCACCACTTGTAGAGGTAGGATAATAGTTGCAGGTACCAGTCCCGCCCCACCGGCTGAGACCCAATACAACATTTTGGAACACCTAGGGTATACTCTAGCCCAAATTTCCATCCTGGATCTTCTCCGCACATCACCCACTTATCAAGAGATCCTCAATAAAGCCTTGCAAGAATCCTATGTTCCCAGCGACATCAACCTCACTGAATTCCAAAACCTTGTCGGACACCTGTCTGCATCTTGTGGGGTCTCCTTTAGACTAATAGACATACCCTCAGAAGAAACCAACCATAATCTCCCACTCCGTATTGCTTTCATGGTTAAAGAGTTTTCCATCAAACGGGTCATGATAGATAAAGGATAGGCCCTAAATCTGTGTACTCTAAAATTCATAAAATAGTTGGGTTGCACTGAGGCTGATATAACAAATGATGTCATCACAATAAAATCATAGGACAATCTAGAGTGTACTTTTGAAGGCACCATATCATTGCCCATTTGAGTGGGCCCAGTCATTCAGGATACATTATGTCATGTTGTTGATCTTGACCTCCCCTTCAACATTCTCCTTGGACGCCCATAGAGTAATTCTATGCAAGCCATCCTATCCACCTTCCATCAGTGCATCAAATTCCCATATAAAGGCACTGAGAACACCATCTACGTAGATCCCAAGCCCTTCGCATACTGCAATGCATTGGAGACATCCTTTCCACATTCCAATCACTATCCTGGGATTGATATTGGCACCTCTGTCGCCAGTTCATCTCAAACCCATTCAGACCCAGAAACAATCCTCTCCTCCACCTTTTCCATGGTCAAGATCAACAACAAAGTTTGTGGTGAGTACACTTTATCTAATGACTTCACAATTGGAGCACTACCAATTGATCCTCATACTCAAGGCTGCCAGCCTAATCTAAGCAAGATAGAATAAGAGACAACCAAGGCACTACAATTTGGTTCTACCACTTTTATAGCAAAAGGTACTTTGACTGGCTAGGAAATGGCACCAAAAATCAACCAATGGCTATATAAAGATCCACCACCCAAGGACACAAGTCACCTTAATTACTTCAAAGATAAGTACCTTGCAACGCACAAACTACTGACAGAAAAATGGAATTACCAAGGAGGTGGCCTTGGTTATGAAGAGCAAGGAATGAAATATCCTATTATACCTACCTGACTAGAAAAGCACCTGGGCCTTGGCATGGGCTTTGACATGAATGGGGGCACCAACGAGTTCATCAACTATTCCTCTTGTCCATCCTTGGGCGAAATCGCTGACATCGAAGATATCCCGAAAGAGAAAATTGTGAGAGCTTATGATGATGTTTTCGATAATGAAACCTTCCTAGGCAATGTTGTCCTACAAAAAATTTCCATCCTCTTCATTGACCTTCCCCTCCGCCATCCTGAACTCATAGACTGGGACCAACCAAGTGTCGTACACGTTGACGAGTTCCAAAGTGAGGATGCGCTCCTAAGCTTTATGGGAGCAATTGAGCAAAGCAGTGACTGGGGGCAAGCCTCAACATATGTCTACAAAATGGACCCAAAGGCATACTTTGGGGAAGAGGAGAACTTTAGCCACAAAAATGATACAGAAAACAAAAATTAAAAAGAGAAAAATTGATCCCCTAGCGAAAACCCCTCTGGGGCGCTATCTGATCATAAAAAAGTAAAAACAAAGGGCGTATCCCCTAGTGAAAACCTCTTTGAGGCACCAGAGGATGAAGATTCTCCTCTTCCTCTTATCCGAGATTGCAGGCCTGAACAATGATCAATTCTCATTGAAGAAGCAAAACTTGTCAACCTGGCTACCAAAGAAAATCATGTCATCACATACATAGCAACATCTCTAACTGAAGTAGAACAAAGTGATATTGTCACTTTATTAAAGGAATCCATCAACAAGTTCACATGGTCTTACTCCCACATGCCGGGGTTAGATCCCAACTTGGTGGTTCACCATCTAGCAGTGGACCCAAACATCAAACCTGTCAAGAAAAAGCTCAGAAAGATGCACCCTAAAGTTGCACTACTTGTCAAAGCGAAGCTAGAAAAATTACTCCCCGCCAAGATCATCCACCCCATTGACTATTTTGATTGGATCTCTAATATGGTGCCTGTCTCTAAGCCTGATAAATCAATTAGGATATGTATAGATTTCAGAGATCTCAATAAGGCATATCCCAAGGATGATTTCCCCTTGCCAAACATAGACATGATTGTGGATCTCACAACAGGACATGAGATGTTGTCACTCATGGATGACTTTTCTGGATATAATCAAATCTGCATTGAAAAAGAAGATCAACATAAGACAATATTCACAACCCCTTGGGGCATCTTCTACTATAACATGATGCCTTTTGGCTTAAAGAACGTTGGGGCAACCTATCAAAGAGCCATGACTGTCATTTTTCACGACATGATTCACAAGATCCTTGAAGACTATGTGGACGATATCTTGGCAAAATCAGTAAAAAGGGAAGATCACCTAGATGTTCTGGAATGCGTCTTTGATAGAATTGGACACTACTGCTTAATGCTCAACCCTAAGAAATGTGTCTTTGGAATCACATCAAGCAAACTCCTAGGGTTTATTTAATCCAGATGAGGCATTGAAATCGATCCAAAGAAAGTACAAGCTATCACAGAGATGCCTCCACCAAAAACACTCTGATAGCTTTGTAGCCTCCAAGGAAAGCTACAATCTATGCATCATTTCATCTCTCAACTAGCCGACAAGTGCCAACCATTCACTCATCTCCTGCGAAAAGACAACACATTTAAGTGGGATCCACAATGTCAGAAGAGTTTTGACAAAATCAAAGAATACTTGGCTAATCCACCCATCTTGGTACCACCTGTACCTGGTCGACCAGTCATTCTATACATTTCTTCTACTACCGCAGCACTGGGGGCACTCCTCGCTCAATTAGATAATGAAGGCAAAGAAAGAGCTATTTAGTATATCATTCGAACCTTAGTGGGTTATGAGCTCAATTTCTCTCCTATGGAAAAAGCATGTCTGGCAGTGGTCTTTGCCACTCAAAAACTTTGCCACTACATGCTTAGTCACACAGCCAAGCTCATTTCAAAGGTGGATCCTCTCAAGTACCTACTCTCCAGGACTACACTTACAGGTCGAATGGCAAAATGGGTTATGTTGCTAAGTGAATTTGATATTTAGTATGTCGACAGAAAAGCCATGAAAGGGCAAGTCATTGTCGATCAGCTAGCCGAAGCACCATTGGTAGATGCATATCCTTTGGTCACAGAATTTCTAGATGAGCACTTGTACATGATAGAAGAACAACCAATGTGGCAACTCTACTTTGATAGGTCCTACACAGCTCATGGCGCAGGGGCAGGAATACTTTTTTGTCAAACCTCAAGGTGACTACATCCCCATGTCATTCAAATTGGGATTTCCCTACACAAATAACATTGTAGAATAGTAAGTACTAATTGTAGGACTCTTCATGGCCATAGAATGGAACATCACAGATATCCAGGTCTTTGGCGACTCCCAACTCATCATCAAACAAGTCTTGGATGAGTATCAAACCAAAGATGACAAATTGACGCCATATAAGCAGATGGTTGACAAGTTGAAAGAACACTTCCTTCACTTGCAGATAACACAAGTACCACATTTACAGAACAAAGTTGCTGATGCAATGGCCACAATTGGCTCCCTTCTCGAGATTCCCCACGAGTCTACGCAATACAAATTCTTAGTTGAGCAACTACATGCTCCCGCTTATGAGAATGATGAATCGAATCACATATGTGTCTTGGTTGGTCCCCAGTCCCCGTGGTACCATGATATCCAATCTTACCTACAAAATGGTATCATATCTCCTCATCTCACTGTGAACCAATGTCAAAACTTTATCCGCAGAGCATCCCGTTACACCCTCGTAGCCAATACCTTTTATCGTCGAGGCTATCACAACGTACTCTCCAGATGTTTAGATGAAAATGAAGCCGCCCAGGTTTTACTAGAGGTACATTCTAGAATCTGTAGTGCCCACACGAATGTCATGGTCCTAGCCAAGCAACTTCTATGTACAGGGTACTATTGGCCTACAATGGAACATGATGCTTGTGAGTTCGTCAAAAAGTGCCTATCTTGTCAACAACATGCTAATTTGATCCATGCTTCTGCTCAGGACCTCAGACCTATTGCACCTCCTTGGCCCTTCTCTTGTTGGGGTTTTAACCTCGTTGGTAAGATTACTCCCCTCTCTTTTGAAGGCCATAAGTACATAATCACAGCTATGGAGTACTTTACAAAGTGGGTCAAAGAAATTCCTCTCACACTCACTACTGGTGTCTAGATATCCAAATTCATCCTCTATCACATCGTTTTCCACTTCGGCATACCCTCCATCATCTTCACATATCATGGTACACCATTTGAAAATCAACACGTAAGTGATCTTTGTGCTCGCCTCCATATCCATCACCATTTCTCCAGTCCATATTTCCCACAAGGTAACGGCCAAGCTGAGGCAACTAATAAAACCATCCTCAAAATCCTCAAGAAAGTTGTCAATGATACTGGTCGTGATTGTCATCTCTAGATCAATCCTGCCCTTTGGGCATATCGCACCTCTTACCGTACTCCTACTGGCACTACTCCCTACTCCCTAGTCTACGGTGCTAAAGTAGTCTTACCAATTGAGGTTGAACTACCCTCCCTCTAGGTATCACTACGAGGCCTGATTAATGATGAAGATTATCAGGTAGCACGACTCACACAGCTAGATCTCCTAGATGAAAAGCGTCTGCAAGCTTATGATCACTTGATTTTTTACCAGAATAGACTCAAACAGAACTATAAAAAGAAGGTCCACCCACACCAGTTCCAGGTAGGGGACCTTATGCTAAAATAAAATCAGAAAGTGGGTACTAATTGTGAAAAGAAAGGCAAGTTTGAAGTCACCTGGCAAGGCCCATATGTTGTCACTGCATGCTTCGGTTCTGGGGCATATCAACTCTCTACTCCAGAAGGAGAACCATTGAATGATCCTATCAACATCATTCATCTCATGCACTTCTATGCATGACGGCTGGTTGTTCATTCTAGTTATCTGAGAAAATCCATAAAAAAGTGTAAAAAGTCCTAAAAAAAGCACAAAAACAATGTAAAATAGTCCTGAAAAAAATCACTAAAAAAGCAAAAAAATGAAGCTGAAAAAATGGTTGTCCCAGTGAAAACCTGGTAAACAGGCACTTGGGAAATATTAAAAAAAAAAATCAAAAAAATCAAAAAAATTAAAAAGATCCAAAGAAATAAAAAAGAAAAATAAAGAGAAAAGCTTTCGTCCAGTGGTGAAAACTTGGCAATCAAGCGCCTTGGATAAGTATGGGTGATGAAAACCTGGAAACAGGCATCACACATAATGGACCGTTCCATTATCTATCAAAATCTCATTTCCTTCCATCACCAGCACCACATCCTCACTAATCTCTGCATTTCCTATATTCCCTGGGTGTTTGCATATCATACGCACTAGTCCGCAATGATCTTCCTATCTCGTATCCTAAGATTTTGTACACATAATATTGTATATTATTGTCCATATGTTGTACTATCCCAAACCCTGAGCGTCAGTCCTATATATTTTTTGTGTCTTGAGTTGCTCCTTGTAAGATCCTACGTTGGTTTTATAGTTTTCTTGTAGTGCACATTTTATCAATCAACTCGGCA
The DNA here is from genome assembly GCA_018584345.1 of Thuja plicata. NCBI lineage: Eukaryota > Viridiplantae > Streptophyta > Pinopsida > Cupressales > Cupressaceae > Thuja > Thuja plicata. The sequence continues at coordinate 1,684,556 of MU226350.1, forward strand.
AGTCCCATCTTTATGGAAATGAGTCTTGAGGATGTATCCTTCCTCTTGTCAACTTAAATCTAGATTATCATCATCTTTTGGTTCTCACAGGATGTATCTTTCCTCTTGAACTAATCAATCAGCACACACAACTATCACGCACATCAAGACAAGTAACATGATCCAATCAAATCTCGGCAGCAACCTTTGTACGTAATCACTATAACTAATCGCTTGTAATTAATCACTCAGTTTGATCCTTGTACATTCGTGACACATTCCATCTTCCCACCATCATGCTAACATCCCGAGTCGTCATCTTGCTAACATTCCCTGCCCGATCCTCCATAGTCCACCCGTTTGGTTTATCAGTTGATTGTGACACACACAAAAAAAATATATAGGTGAGTCCCATTTGCATCCATTGCATCCATTTTGTTCGTTGCCTCTAGTATCATTATTGCATCTATCATTAAGATTCAGTTACATTCTTTATCATTTTAGATTCCTCAGATTCATTAGATTCATCACTAGATTGCATTAGATCCATCATTCAAGTCACATTGTTCATTATTAAATTGCATTAATCATCATGTTAATATTTAGTATCATTTTATAAATTTGCATTATTAATCCATTACTTAGCTTGCATTGTTAATCCATTTTAGAGTCATTATTTTGCATTATTAATCCATTATTCATTTTGCATAATTAATTCATTTAGATTCATTTTAGTCTTGCATTGTTAAAAACATGTACAACTTGCATAATTAAGTCATTTCATTGTTCACTCATTTGCACACTCATTTTAGTATTGCATAGTTTATCCATTTAATTCATCTTGCATAATTCTACCATTTTAGGTTCATCTTGCATTCATCCATTTTTATCATGTCACATTGTTAAAACATTTAGATTCATATACCATTTGCATAATTAATTCATTTAGATTCTTTTTAGTCTTGCATTGTTAAAACATCATTCATCTGGCATTCCTATACATTCATAAAACATCAGCATATATGTTACATACATCGTAAAAACACATCACATCCTGCATCCACACATGTCAGTACATCATATATATGTAAGCATCATCCATCTTGCATAAGTCATACATCATATATACATAATCAGGACATCCATATACATCACATCCTGCAAGCATCAAATGTCAATACTCATATAGTCGTATGCATCAACACATCATATAGATCATACATCATAAAGCATCATAAGAGTCCTCATCAATCATATATATATCAATGTCTGTCAATAAAATACATCACGTACACCTTAGTGCCAATATACATGTATAATCTCAAAAATGCAAAACTGTGTGTGGACATGGTGGCATCCCTACTGATCCCTCCGACGCTGAGGTCTGCACTGTGCTCTAAGAATGTGACCTCTCTGAGTAGTCTCATCTTTGTCCCTTGGGAACTAGCTGATGATATAGTGCTCTGTAATGGGATGCCTCCCTGCTTGCCCTGTCCGCATCTCTATGAGCTGCGAATGGCTCGGCCACCACCTGCCCAACCCCACCTGCTACAGATGCCTGCCTGGCGATGTCACGCTTAGCCCTATACACCTTTGCCCATCGTAGTGCTGGATCCCTCTCTGAGGTCAATGCTGAAATCTGCTCGGTAGCCTGCTCCATCTGCAGGGTCAACGTATCCAACTAGCCTGTAAGAGTACCTATCTTGGTACGCAACTCTCCAGCATCCTATGTCAGGTCGACCATCAAAAAATCTCCTGAGTCCACCCGACCCTGTAAGGTGTCTAGTGCACCCACTACCCTGTTAGCCCGTGTTGTCTCTACAGTCACTAACCCCTATATCCGGGCAATCTCTACATGCAGACTCATGTCAGACACCACCTCCATGTCTAGTAAACCTCACAGTCTCGTGCACTCTGTCTACAGACTCTCTGGCTCTGCGATGACAGTATCATAGGTCTCTTGTGCTACGTACCCTGCGGGTGGCCCCTGTGGCCCCTGTACTTGTGGTGGCACTGGTGGTGCTTGCGCCTGTACTTGTGCCTGCACTTGTACCTATTGTTGATCATGTACCTGTGCCTACAACTGTACCTATGGCTGATCCTATACCTATGCTGGTGGGGGCCCCTGTGGCCCTTGATCCTCTACTTGTGCCTCTATCTGAAGTCTCGCCCATCTCTACGGCCTCCTCCTCTGACCTACTATTGAGGTCTCTGGGGCATCCTTGATATCTGTACCATCGTCCACATCTAGGTCCCCTGTCGACTGCTCATGATTAGCCACCTGAGCTAGGTCTATTACTCTCACTGGTGTGTGTACAGCCCACCATGCTGTGTACTCTGGGGTCATCCCTACATCTGTGATGTCTGGCCGTGCCACAAAATCCATCTGTACCATGTCCCTCCAAGATGCCCTCATTGTCAAAGCATCAGTATACCTCCCCCATGTCCCTACCTCCCTGGTGACATGAGGATGTAAGGCATCCTCTGCCACCACTCCCTGCTGCAGCCCAAACTGTCGCATGACCCTGGATGATCTGTACCTCTCTATCTGGTGGATGGTCCTCCCCAGTAGAAAGAAATCGGTCTGAACGTATGATAGGTACCAAAATTCCTCAAACCTATCCTCCACCCCTGCCACCCAATCCATAGCTCCCCATGACTCGTATAACCTATATGGGGTCCAGCAGAAAACCTGTACCTCGTCTAAAAGTCGCCACCAATATCCAGTCTGGCCAAAGGAGGTGTATCTCAAGGGAAGCCTGTATCTGTAGGCATAAGGCTCCCTAGGCTATCGTGACTCCCTAACTCTCATAGGTCGGAACACTGCAATGTGTTCCCAAGTCCACACTAACATCAAGGTCACCCCGGTACCCATGTTGCGTGCCTCGCGGTACGCAGCCATGTGTAGATCATGGTATAGCTGTCCTAGGACAACATACCCCCAACAATAAGAGGTCCCCTCCTCTAGCATCTGTGCTAGTGCCCATGACCATCCCATGCCAAAACCATGTCCCACCAGGCGTGCCAGAATGTGGTATGAGGAAAATCTTCAACCTGCAATCACTCACAAACATGAAATCATTAGCGAGTTAGCATATGAAATTCAAGTGAAATGAAAGCAAGCAAGAAAACATAAAAAGTATCCTCATATCATCGGATAGAGTGGAAACAAGTTGCACCCAAGAGGCTTGTTTGATTTTCTCTCTTATGGGAATGTGAATGTGCTCTCTCAAACACAAATGCAATGGATCCCCAAGTGGATTGATTATGATCAATGCAAGATTAGATGAA
>MU226350.1:1693663-1735512 GCA_018584345.1 Thuja plicata
AGCTGATAACTTGTTGTGTATTTATCAAAATTCAATTATTATTTTTTTGATAGAAAGAAGACTCAAAGATGGAGGGCACTGTTATTTTTCAATTTTTTTTTCTCTTTTCTACTATTTTTCATTGAACGTCAAACCTGGAAGTTTATATTGGATAAAAAAACCTACATCCGATGCACGTCAAAATACATAGACCTAATTAATTCAAAATTTGTCAAATCTATATTCGTTAGAAATCTCGTTCAGAGTACTTGTGCGATGCAAAAGGAGGTGTCCCTATTCTTCCATTTGAGCCCCGTGCTTGAGCCCTGAAGCCATGAAAATTGTAGATTTCTGCTAGCCTTTGCAGATAGCCTCAATTTTGGGGGTTTCGATAGAAAGTACTTTCGATAGAAACTAATTAGTTTCGATTGAAAGTACTTTCTTAGTTTAACATGCGTATGGGTCAAAATCCCACTAAAATCTTTACTAGATTAGTTTCGATTGAAACTAACTTAGTTTCGATTGAAACTAACTTAGTTTCGATTGAAACTAACTTAGTTTCGATTGAAACTAGGTTAGTAAAGATAGAAACTAAGCAAAAAGGGTAGTTTCGATCGAAACTATTAATGTTTCGATCGAAACAATCAGGTACTTTCTATCGAAAGTGCCCGACTAAATCCTCCCACCTCGCAGATTCGTGAGGAATTTCTTCCTCTGAAAAAGTATAACCCACTATTGTGGGATCACCCACATAGGTGCAACTTCATCCAAGCCTCTTCCTCTCTCCAAAAACTCTATAAATAGAGGCCTTCACCTCTTCATTTTTCATCTCTCATTGTGCATTGTTATTATGCTAGAATTGCTTTAGAATTCATAGTTATTTTCATGCTTATGTTCTTAGTTTCTAGGTTTTATGCTTTCCATGCTTAAATAATCTAGAAGTTGCATGCTAGGCTAATGGATAATGAATCATATTTCATTCCAATTGTCTTGCATATCATTTTCATAGCTTAGAATATCATCTTGAAGAATATTTGAGACTAGTTCTTCATACTAGCTCTTGAATCTTTCTTCTTTTTTTGTCAATCTTGCATTGCATTGGGATCCATAGCATTTTGTGTGTTTGAGAGAGCACACCTACATTCAATCTAAAAGAGCAAATCAAAATGAGTAGTATAGGGTGCATTCTTACTTGTTTTTAAGCTCAATTTGGTGTTATGTTTAGTTTTTTTTGTTGATTGCTTGCTCCTTTACATGCTTTTGAAATGATTTATGTGCTAACCCACTAATGTTTTCATGTTTGAGCTTGCTCCCAACAGATCGAAGAATTCCTCATACACACCCTTATATTCAAATTCATAGAAGATATGCTATTTGTTAATAAATGTAACGTGTCAAACTTAGGTAAAAAATAGTATCTATTGTACAAGTAAGTCCTAACAAGAGAAGCAAGGTACAAGTTTTGCATGAATTTGCCAAAACCAAACGTCAATGAAATAAGGCAATTATGAAATATGTTTCCATGCTAAAGGTTATTTCATAGAAAGAAAATTCTATGACACGTATGTCATTGCTTCAAGGGAAACACCATAATATATCTCAAAGAAACAACACAATACATTGATCTCCAATTGGCAATCCATGATTACTAAAAAAATGAAGATCTTCACTAAAAATCCCTTTGTCAATTGTAAATCCCTTTGTTTATCAAGAAATACCTTCATAGGATTAGTTCAATCAATTCAACGCAAAAACATGAAAGATGTAAGCTAATTAGAACTTTGAATTGAATAAATCGATAAACATCCTATGGTTCTCTAGTTAGAAGGACAATATGAATGGTCTCAGATTTGCAAAGCATTCCTAAAGTAACAACCTCTAAAATGAGAGAGTTAAATTATCTATATGATGCAAATTATGCCTAAAATGTGATGAATCGTGATGTTAAATGAATCTAATTATGCTATTGAATTCAAATTACTCTAAACAATGGATGCAAATTTGACTATAATGATGATGCAAATGATAATGGATGTAAAGTGGTGATTTGCATTAAGAAATGCATTCTATTTATAGGATTTCCCCAAGGGTAGGGGGTAGAGTGAGTTAACAATGATTAGATGAGAGAGGTTTAGTTGTGTTTCAAATAGGTAGACAAGATGACAAAATGGGTGGTGAGCATAGCAAAGGCTAAATCAGTGGCTAAGATAGAAAATCTTGTAGTGATCCATGTGCTTTCATTCCTCTCTTCTCATTAGCTAATTGATTTTGGTCCCCTTTGTTGAAAAAGGGAATTACTTAATTTAAACAATTAATTAAATTATCCATGTAGGGGAATTAGATGGGCTGGATTTGATTTATTTACTTTGAACTATATAACTAATTGATTAAATCAATTACATGGTTTAATTGATCCATTTTAGATTGTATTTAATTAATTAATGTCTTTATTAATTAACCCATGATGTTGACTTGATTTGACCACTTTTACTTTGGTTGACTAAATTAGGGTTTATACAAATGCCCCTCTTTGAAGCAATGTGTGCAGTACGTTGTTTCAAAGAATACTCGATGTTTTATGTCCTGATGTTCAATCTGATGTCAGATTTTGATGTACATAAATGATACTTGATTTGATAATTGATACTAATTTGATGAAAAGTTGATTGATGTTGATGTCACCTCTATATGAATCCCTGATGAAAAATTATGCTTGGTTTTAATGCCTCATTGATGATTTTGAAAATTTATCATTTAATGCTCTTGATTGCAAAAAAGCTCCAATTAATATTATTTGATGTTCTGATGATGGATGCCCCCTTGGCAAATAGATCAAAATTGACATTGGAAAAAGCTGATGAAATATCATGGTTTGAAATTTTTTCAAAAATTTGGGTGAAGTAATTTTTATGTGTTTCTCGATAATAAACAAGTTGCAAAAATGCCCTAGGTACTAAAAATTTGATGAGAAAGGTTAATTGGGTAAAAACATGGAACAAATACCCCTAAAATGCACTGGAGGGGATATATAAGGGTGAAAATTGGTTTTCACCCCTACCGTTTTCTCATTTTACCCTCTCATAGCAGTTGTTTACCCCTTCGTTGCAGGGATGGTTGTGTCAATTCCAGAGCATAGGTTTGAGCGTGGTCATCATTTCCATTTCCTAGTTGACTACAGACCTCTGGTATGTCTTTATATCCACTCTCTGTAGTCAAATTTTGAATTTATTTTCTCATTTTTAGATTTTAGGCGCGGATTCAGGTAGGTTTTCAATTTTTTACATAGTTTTAGCGCTTATGAAATTTCTTGTAGTGCGTTCACAGTTTCTTATAGTGTGTCACCAAGTGTGAAGTACCACATAAAATTATATGCCCTAATTGTAAAGTAATGGGTAGGATAGAATAAAATAGTGCATTCCATACAGAAGTGCAAAATTAGCATTTTATAGCACTTACGCAAATAGTTTTAGTGTGTACAATGATATTGTAGTGTGTATCATTTTTGTAGCGCGTAAGCTTGGATAAAATAGCCCTCATAATATAAAACTATAGCACGTATGTTTTTTGGCATGTGCATATTGATAAAGTAGTGTGTAGGCCTGATTTTGCATGTTTTGCAATTTTGTCAACTTGATTAATGTAATGATGAACTCGCCTTGTGACTGCAAGGATAAATGCATGATGCTTCTTGATAATGTGATGAAAATGTTGTTATTTTTATGTCAGTTAGATCATGTTTTGATTTAATATAAATGTCAATCTTGATATATCGATATGATGGATCAAGTTTCCCATCTAAAAATCTAGAGTTACGAAAAATTTGATGTGCTCATCGAGATCCTATAAATTTCATATGAGCCACTAGGTAGTAGGATTACTTGATGTGATTGACTTTCAATGATTTAGATTGATAATGATTACTGATTTATGTACACTTTGATTTCCAAAATAGGTTTCCTTTTAGAAGCTGCAGGTGAGACACTCATATCCTTGGTCATTTGATTTGATCCCATATTTATTAGGATATGAACAGAGAGTGATAGGTCGGTGTGGATTATGGTTTCTTCTTGAGATGCCCCAATTTCATGTGAACAGGGGATTACTAACTACGGTTGACGAGCGTTGGCACTCAAACCACAATGCCTTTCACTTATCGATGTGCGAGATGACCATCACCCCTGAGGATGTCTACAAGATATTATGTATCTTAGTGATGGAAGAGATTTACTATTATGATTAGGTAATATGATGGAGAGGCCTATCATATGATCTTTGTAGATCCTACTATCGGTGATCATAGCATTCCTTGGGTATAGTTGCTAGCATATGATCTCCTTCCTACAGTAATCGCTAGATTGATTGGAGGATTTCTACTTTTGGATAGACATGGGCATGGTTTCACAATAGGATGGGGTCAGATTATAGAGGATATGATTTCTCAACCGCACATATTTTCTTGGGGTTCCTACGTATTAACGCATCTATATCGTGATCTACATCACGCGATATACAAAGATATTTTTGCACTATCTACTGGTTCTGCACTACTACAGATTTAGACCTGGGAGAACCTCATGATCACTAGACCCATTTCTGTGAGGGATTAGACTCCTGATTGGCTATTCATTTTTATATATATGGGAGTGATTGTCCAACCTCATCTGGGAAAGTTGGATTACTAGCTAGGTTTGCTAGATGATATGGATTAGGTATGTTGGTGCCCTTATTTAGGTTGTGAGGCTTGGGCGAAGGAAGATCAAGAGATTCCATATATGTTTATGCATCAATTTTTGATCGGTCTCACACCTCTGGTATTAGAGAGATTCTTTTGCATAAGGGTGATGAGACAGTTTGGTAGGACATAGGGTATGTCACTAGTATTAGCTCTTTATGCCTGAGTGCAGTTAGAGAGATCACTATGGGGTCCTCAGGTGGAGTTTATAGTTGCACATGATGTGGTTTTTAGTATGTAGCCTGCACCGTGGGATTAAAGAGAGGATATAATTGATGTGGGTATGACACTTGAGTATGCTCAGTGGTTACTACAGTATCTATTTCCTAGATTCATTGATCTAGTAGATTTGATTCCTGATATTGCAGACAGAGAGCCTGAGGGTGGATATGATGCTTTTGATGGGGATGGTGATGGTGATGGGATAGGATAGAGATGGAGGAGGAGAGCTTAGCTCAGGGGGGGAGATCTGGAGGGAGGATTGTGTGAGGGAGAGGGGGAGTTTTTATTTGTCCTCCTAGAGGTAGAGGTATAGGTGGAGGTCAGGGTGGTGGACAAGGTNGTAGAGGACGAGGTGGAGGTAGGGATGGAAGAAGGGATGGAGTTCAGGGTGGTGGAGATGATGGAAAGGGTATACAGAGAGTTAAGATGAGAGGAGGAGGTGTAGTGGTGCTACCGAGAAAAGTGCCTACAACAGGTTGAGGTCAGCATGGTCCTCGAGTGGGTAGATGGTGAGTTCAGCCTGGTGCCCCTATTAGCCCAATAGCTCCAACAGCTCCAGAAACCCCTAGCCTGAACATTCAGGTTTAATAGGCTAGTGTGTTTGTGATTTAGAGTCAGTTGGCCCAGGTTTCGAGTGTGATGCAGAGTTTAGTGGTTGCGATATCACATATTTAGTAGGGAAAAAGTTCACAGTCACATTAGGGTTGGTGCTTACAAACTGATACATAGATGGCCCTTCCTTCTAGCTCTCATATTCTGACACGGATAATATCTCCTCCCAGTTAGACAGATATAGTCAGGACTAGCCAGATAGAGGTCACATAGATGTATGATACTAGGCAGGATCCATAAACAGATATTGGTGGGGATATAGGGATAGGACATGCCCCGAGTTGATATATATGATAATTGATTCTAGCTTTGATTTATCTTGATGTATCTCTATCAGACATTTGATGCATGTTCTTTTATTATGGACTTTGATGGACATTTGTTGGGCATTTGATATCTCTTGATAGATGTGATCATTTGATTAAGTTTTATAGACATTTGATATCTTATCTTTCCTTTGAGATAATGATATTTTGGACTTTATGATTTTTGAGATGATCTATATATGGATGCAGCTCTAAATGATTCGATCTATAATGCAATTTTTCTTATGATTATGATTAATGATTAATATACCTAGATACATAATTATGCAATGGTATGTGTATATGTAATGATGCCATGATGTAATGATTTATGAGTAATGATAGATGTTAGATGCATGTATTCTATGATGCAATGTAAATACTTATGTAATGATGGTATGGTTGATGGTGATTTAATTAACTTAAAGCAATCTAATATAAATGATATAATGATATAATGCACTTAATAATTCTAATGATGTATAATGATATGTATAATTAGATATTTCTAAATGAATCTTATGATGGATGATTTTAATGATTAATGATATTGAATGAATGAAATACTTAATGGTGTTACTAATAATCCAATGGTGAATCTAAATACAAAAGATGATATTAATAGGATATGCAAATTGAACCTAAATGAATAGGAATGGATGAATCTATATGACATGACTAGATAATGATAAATGATAATGATTTATGCATGAACCCTAAAAACTAAATGAAATGAAAAGAGCTAAGTGGAAATGCATTGTTTATGTTTGTTAAAGTCCAACATGCTTGATCTTTAGAAAAATTTGTGATGTACACCCTTGATGAAACCTCCCTCTATTGAGTTTTTTCTACCCCCTTTTTGGGAAATCCCACAATAATGATAATGTAAGATTAATCCAAAATGAATACAAAATGCAACTAAAATTGTCACTTATCACTGGATGCATTTATTTTTGTTATTTTTATGATTGAGCTTTTGGGAACATGAAAAGGTACAACCCTCAGTGGTGAGACATTCAACCATGATTGTATGAATACCTCTTGCCTCAGATTTCAATTACAATATCAGTATAACCCTTACTGGTTAGATTTGCAAACCATGGGAGTATGAATACTTCTTTCATCGGATTCAATGTTGCAAGTGGATTTTGGAATTAAGATATGAGAAATCTAAATGTCCAAGGTATCCATTTGTGTAAACAAACAAAGATATGATCCCTATTGGTATACAAATTTCCTCATTGATTCTTTGATGATAATGTCATTAGACTAACCTACATACATTAAGGAATCAACCTTACAAGCATAAATCAAGAAAATATCATGTCTCCATCGTTGCTTTTCTAGTCCAAATACATCATTGATTTTCTAAAAAGACATGATACAAAAATAAAGAAACATCTTTGACCTAACTTTACTATTGTTAATCCATTTTCTCAGGAAAAAAAAGTTCCATCCAATTTGATCCTTGCTCATATTGTTTGATTTTGATGGTTCAGCTTAGCTATTGATGTGCTTAGCCTTGAAATTTGATATGAGTCATTTGTTTGGATTTTGGAAATTTTATGTTTGGATTAATCAACACGTGTCAAAGCTTTTGATTCTTGATTTTTGATGAAGGTGTTGAAGTCTTACTTGTGTTTGTTTGTCTAATGCATTCCTTGAATTTTAATTGTTCCCCCATGTTGGTTTGACAATGATAATGGACCAAGGCAACTTTCAAAACTATGATGAAAGCTTTTATGTACAAATGCATCTCTGAGAATATATTATGGCTATGTTCAAATGACGGAATGCGATAGGATATATTCAAGGATGGGGAAATGAAAATGCATTGCAACTAGGCTTGACTTAGGGAAAGTAGCACTTGTTTGCTAGTTTTTCACCACTTGAATTTATTACACTTTTTCTCTTTGTTTTTCTTTTTTTTCTACCAATGCGCCTATTGCTAGATTTTCACCAAGGCACTTTTATCTTTTTTAATATTTTCTTTTTCTTTTTTTTTCAATGTTTTTGGATTTTTCTCAGGATCATTTTTGCAATGATGCTCTCTCATTTGATACTCCCTCCTCTTATACTCTTTCAATAGATACTATTTCATCTTATTAGGTATAAAGACTCTTTAGGTGTATTCTATTGATGGGTTCCTGAATCTCAACTCCTTCACAATCATCTAATTTGTATGTTCATGTGTCATAGGATGATGTGATTATAAAGGGTCCTAGCCAATTCACCTCAAATTTCTCATTCTTTTCCCTTTCTGATTGATTTATTGGGTTTTCTCTTAGGACAAGGTTATCAACTTAGAATTCTGTAGGTTTGATCTTTTTTTATATAGTTTTGAGACATCTTATTTTGGTAGAATTGGAGATTATCATAAGCTTGATGTTGATATTCCTCTAGTAACTCTAGCTCTTCCAATTTGGACACTCTATACTCCTCATCTGTCAGTATACCATGTAATGAGACTCTTAAGGATGGAGTCTCCACTTCTAATTGTAAAACTTCTTCAAATCCATATACTAATGAAAATGGTGTTGCTCCAATTGGTGTTCTTATGCTTATTCTATAGGCCCACAATGCTGGATTTAACTGTATATGCCAATCTCTACCAGAATCATCAAATTTTTTCTTGCATATTTTAAGGATGTTTTTATTGGAAGCCTCGGCTTGAAAATTTCCTTGAGAGTAGTATATTAAGGAGAAGTGTTGAATGACATTGACTTTCTCACACAATTCCTTAACATCCTTTTTTAAAAATTGTTTTCCATTATCTTTTATTATGGTATGTGGAATACCATATTTTCAAATTATATGATTTAGGATAAACATGGATATTTTTTTTCTAGTAGAAGTTGATAGGGGCATAAATTCCACCCACTTTGTAAAATAATGAGTGGCAGTTATGATATATTTTTTACCATTAGAAGAAGGAGGATATATCATCCCTATCATATCGAACCCCATTGATAGAAGGTCCAAGGTGTAGTAATGGGTTATAATTCTTGAGCTGGTACATGTATCAAGTTCCCATGGTATTGACACTCTTGACAAATCTTAACCAATTGGCATGCATCATTTTCCATGGCCGCCCAATAATACCCCATCCTAAGAAGTTTCTTCGCTAAGGAAAACCCACTTGAGTGTGACCCATAGATACCCTCATGAACATCTTGTATGGAAATTTTATATTTCTCAATCTCTAGGCATCTAAGTAACCTTCCGTCAATACCTTTGCAATACAACGTGTCGGCAATATAGATGAAATGTGAGGCTTGGCGTATAAGCTTTCTTTTCACATTGCGGGATTGGTCCAAGGGTAAGGTGTTGTATTTAAGATAGTTGTAAATAGGACCATACCAAGTAGATTCATGTCCCACAAGTAAGAAAATGATTTGGGAATCATGATGGTCGTATGCGGGTTTTACCAATTTCTCCACCAAGAACTCATATCTATCATCTTGATCATGTACTTGAAAAATTGAAGCTAGCATCGCCATGGCATCAGCTACTTTATTTTATACTATGGGTATTTTCTCGAATGTGATCAAAACAAAATATTTTTTGAAGTCATCAATCATCCTCCTATATTGCATGAGCTTTTGATCTTTAGTTTGGTATTCATCATTAATTTGATTAATGACTAATTGGGAATCTCCGTAGATTTGTATTTTCTAATCCTCCATTCGAAAGCCATTTTGAATCCTATCATAAGTGCATCATACTCTGCTATATTATTGGTGCATGGAAATAGCAGTTTGAATGATTTTGGGATTGTGCAACCTTGTGGTCTAACGAAAAGAACTCTACTCCTGAGCCATGTTGTGTATATGATCCATCAAAATTTAACTTCCATGTCTTTGGCTCACTAGTAAGGATGTTTCTATCTAGAAATTCCACCTGAATAGGTTCTTCACTTGAGATGGGAGACTCTGTTAGTTGATCTACAATGACGTTTCCTTTAATAGCTTTATGTTCCACGTACTCAATGTCAAACTCACTTAAGACCATGACCCATTTGGCTATCCTCCCTGTAAGAGATGATTTATTAAGAAGGTATTTTAGTGGATTTTTTAGCAATGAGCCTGATTTTGTGCGCTAGCATATAATGTCGTAACTTTTGAGAAAAAAAGATGACTTCTAGGCGCACTCTTTCTACACAGGTGTAATTAAGCTCATACTTGACCAATGTTCTACTAATATAGTTGTAATAGGCAAAATATGGATAGGGTTTAGAACAATGGAGATTTTCTCATAAAAGTGACCCTATACACATATTATCCACCTTACATTTAATTTTAATGATAAGGGGTGTAAATCTAGAAATGTTTGCAAAGAATAATGGAATAAAGTACATACCTCCGAAAAAGAATTTGCTGAAAACCCTATCACATGGTCTTAGAAACTGTTGATTTTTGTGTTCCCCAACCAAAATTGTGAGATCTACAAAACCCAGAAATATTTTTCTTTTCTGAGAAAGGTTTATTTTGACCCAAAATGAATGTTACCTTTGACCCAAAATTTCTGATTCTGACCTACACACTCTAATGGAAAATCTATTTTTGGATCCCTACAGTTTGCCAAAAAGGGTATCCAGATCTGCACTCCAAGTCACTACTCCGAATCTATCCCTGCAATAAAAATGGTTTGTTTTTTTAGGGGAGGGGTTTGCCTTGGTCAAACCTCGGTTTCAAAATTAACCTTAAAATATAATTGAAATTGCATAAGTAACAAAGCAAATAAACGAATTCACCTTGCTTGTATAGAAACCCTTGTGGTGGATTCAAATCCGTGGATCCAAAAGTATGTATGCACCAAATGAATGTAGAATGTAGAATGTAGGATTTAGGATGTCTCAAATCAATCCCCTTTGGATCTTCAACACCAATCTTGAATGGATCTTGGAATAGGAATAAGCTTGCATGGATGTTGATGGAGAAATCTTCAACAAGAGGGCTCCATAGAGCTTGAATCCTTCAATGGCTACCAATGAATCTCCTTGATGAATTGAGTGCTTGAAAGTGCTTGAATGCTTGGATACTTGAGAGTAGATGAATGCTTCAATATATATTTACCTTGCTTCAAATATTTCTTCTTAGCTTGTCCTTCACACTTAGATTTCACTTCTTCAAGTCTTAGAGAAAATGAAAGGAGAAGGCTTCCTTATATAAAAATCTAGGGAAAAATCTTCTAGAGAGGCCTACATAGAATTAAATTCCAATTAGACCTATATCCCTAGAAGTGGACCTATATTAAATATAATTTCAAGAGTCGTTTCCCCAAAGACTGAAACAGCCAACATGGAAGTAAGAATTAAATCTTTCTGAAGCCCGACATCTGGAAACCCCAGAAACATGAAATCTGGACCCTAGGTCAGAATCGAGGTTGATTTTGACCTATTTCAGGGTTGAGGTTGACCTTGACCTAGGTCAAGGTCAAGGTCAACCTTGACCCAGAAAGGTCAATTTTGACCCTGAGGTCAAAAATCTTAGGTTTGCAGTTTAGGATGCCAGAAACAGACCAGAGAGAAGTGGGAAATGGGGAAGAACAGGGGGAAAAGATAGATCCAAGTCAGAGACCCATTCAAGGCACTTGACATGACCCCAAACCACTTACTCGGAGGGCTAAACCAGTCTACAATGGAAGTGCTTCCATGTTCCGACTATACATTTAGCCCCCACTTTAGCAAGAGTATGGACTCGATGCAAACCCTTGGTAAAGGAGATCATGAAGAAAAGATAATCTTATTATTATCAAAAGGAACAAAGGAATCCTCAATCCCCCAGGGACTTAGTCTTTATCAACCCTAAGATCATGATAAGAGAGACATCACCAGTAAAAGAGAAAAATAAAGAGGGTGTGATTACCTTGCCCAATGAGATGTGTGTATCTCACTGTGAACCACAAATAGATAGGATGGCCGACCCATGGATCCATATCCTTATATCACCATGGAATACATTTTTAAAATGCATATCTCTTTAGGATTTAGCAACTTATGTGTGTTACCTTTCGAGGATTTAGCATATTGAATTGTAATTGAATGCATATCTCTTCAAGATTTAGCAACTTATGTGTGTTACCTTTAGAGGATTTAGCATGTTGTAGAACAAAAGGTTAAAACAAAAATGCATAATACAGAATGAGGGAGGCCATATATATTCCCCCCTCCTTAAGATGGAAAAATACATACTATTTTTGACATGTTAAGGAAATAAAAGAAAAAGGATTAAGCCTTCTTCAACAAAAATACAATATCCATAGACAACACCCAGTCCAAGCCAAGAAGGTCACAGCTCCTATGAGGCCATGGAAGGGACAAATGCAAAGAGATATCATGCAAGAAGTGACAAAGTAACCCTTGTGAGGGATAACACACTATTCACATTCCAAGGTGAGAGATTTATCAACCATGGAGCCCCAATGTTAAACAATGAAATAGGTTATGATTAAGGACATAGATCCTCAATGCAAACCAAAATTTTCATGTATGATTGGATATCACATAATAGATAGATATTTCTTAACCAAGGGAAGAGTGAATCTTGGAAAGACAAAAAAGAAGGAGATGACATCCTTGCCCCCCAAGCGTAGGAACAAGAATGAAAGGGGACCTATTATATCATTCATAACACTATGCACGACAACGAGCCCCAAAGGATTAGGCTAACATTGCTTACATAATGTAGAGTTCCATAATAGGAACATAAATTTTATTTAGAGAAAACAAGATTGAAATACAACTCATTGCCATATGATTTATAAATAACTTTACTATCAATGAGTTGCCTAATATTATAATGTAAATATTTACATTCATTAGTAGAGTGATCATGAAATCTATGATACAAACAAAAAGGAAGAGTCTTCAAGTGTGGACTACATTTATTTTTTCGTTTAGGTCTAGTAATCATGTTAGAACGAAGGAGTTTAGGCAAAAGAACTTCTTGGTCAAATTCCTTCATATGGTCATCATGTTTTGAAGTGTTATTTGAGATGTTAAAATTGATGTATTGTTGAGGATTAAATCCCAATCCATAAGAATGCTCATGCTCCCCATTCTATAAGGGCATTTGAATTCCATGTTTATGCTTACCACATCCTTGACCATGGACTCCTTGTTTAACTAGTAAATGATAACCAGGACCATAATGAGAAGCCATATCAGAAGGAGTCAATGGAACTTCAGTAGTCACTATGTTATTACTAGTAGGTTTGACAGGTTCATAGTGGGTAGAAGCATCGACAAAGTTATTATGAAGGGCATTAGAAGTAGAAGCAAAAGCTCATTGTTCAAACTCTCTTTTTTGCTTCATAAAATCAAGATTAGAAACTTTATACTCTCCAATGAAGGTAGGATAAAAATCCAAGGTTCCCAAATAATCTCCAGGAAGAGCATTAGAGGAAGAAGGGTTACTATTAGGAATAGGAGTATTGTGGGTTTGAATATTCAAACAAGGATTTGGCGCATCATCTGCATGAAGTATATACACCATGTTGTTGTGAATAAACTTGACTTTACGATGAAGGGTGGAAGGAAAAGCATGCATCTCATGCAACCAAGGTCTACCCAAAAGGAGGTTATAATTAAGAGGTCTAGGAATAACATGAAAAGGAGTATTCAGGATGACCAGACCTACTTTGATAGGTAAGGTAATGATGCCCAAATTTTTCTTATCAATGTTATCAAAGCCACGTATAGGAGCATTATTAGGTTGAATAGTTGAAAGATCGGCTTTAAGCGCTTTGAGCATGTCCATGCTACAAATATTAACCCCAGATCGATTATCAATAAAGGTCCTATGAATGATACTCTTATTGATAGTAACAAAAACCATAAGAGAATCATATTAATTTTGTACTTCTTTAGAAGGTAAATCCTTTTGAGTAAATACAATGTCAGGAAGACCCGGGGTAGCATGCATGCACTGTAAGAAGGCATTGATGTTCTCTTGATTAGGAGGTAGAGTGGGAAGAGTTTCTAGAGATTTTTTCAAGGCTTCATGGTAGTTAGGTGAAGTTTGGAGAAGCTCCCATAAAGAAATCTTGGTAGAGGTATTGCGCAATTGGTTTATCAAATCATACTCCTGGCTAGGAAGACGAGGTGGAGGTGGAAGAATGGGTTGAGAAGGTGGTAAAGAAGTAGGAACCACCAGATTAGGCTGAGGGTTATTCCTTATATGATAGGTGTGAGCTATCCAATCTTGATCATTGAAAGACTCTAAAGACTCCATAGGTTTACCTTTGACGGTAATGTGAGGAAAACTTTTGATAGTCAACAAGGGTTTTGGATAAACCATGTTAGTTATCTCAACACTACAAATAGATTCAAAAGAAGGAAGCAGAGAAGACATCCTAGGAGGAGATGTGGTAGGATCTTGATTCTCCATAAGATCATCACTAAGGGGGAGAGCATTAAGGAAATTCATATCATTCTCCGCTAATACCTCATCACTAGAAGGAATCCCAAATGGAGGTAAAGCATCTATAATGCCTTCTTCTTTCTCTAAAATGTCTGCATAAGGGGAATGTGTTTTAGAAAAAGAGTTACCATCATGTATGAATATTTCATCTATTAATAAATCACCCTCTTGTATCAAAGCATCTTCAGGAGGAGGGGATAAATCAATGTCTTTATCCAAGGTTTCATCCCAAATAGGAGGATCACCCACAATGGCTTCATGAGGAAGAGAGTAATCAACATCCAAATCCAAAGGTTCGTCCCAAATAGGAGGATTGTCATCCCTATCAATAAAGCACATTGTAGGAGCACCATAAATTACTAAAGCTTGATCCATAAAGGGGAAAGAAGGTAAATTATATTCTAAAGTAGGATCATAGAAAAGACATATATTAGGAGAAGAATTAACACCAATCCTCAAATCATCTCCATAAAGAGAAATATGATGGAGAGAAAGATTAAAGTCATCTTCTTGCTCTAATATATCCTTACAAGGTAATACAAGAGAGGACAAAGCAACATCACACACACTAAATAAAGTCTTTCTAGGTGTAACATCATGCAATGGTAAGGTAAGAGGAAGATGTTGTTTAATCCCAAAATTTATAGAAAGATGTTTGGAAAATACTTGAAACAACTTTTGGAACATGATAACGAATAAAGAAATGCATAGAAAATAGATCTAGATATATCCAAATGCATTCAAATGAAATCTATAAGCATGAAAAATGTAAATGTTTATGTATTTTTAAATAAATGTTGTGATTTTGTTTAATTTTTACATATAAATGCAAGAGCATAAAATAAATCTACTTTTAAATGCATGTAAGATCTAACATAATGTAAATCTAACACCAAAAAGAAAGTGTTGTCTATCTCAGGTTCACCAAAATGTAATAGGGAAAATATGGATAGGGTTTAGAACAATGAAGATTTGCTCATAAAAGTGACCCTGTACACATATTATCCACCTTACATTTAATTTTAATGATAAGGGGTGTAAATCTGGAAATGTTTGCAAAGAATAATGGAATAAAGTACATAACTCCAAAAATGAATTTGCTGAAAACCCTGTCAAACAGTCTCAGAATCTATTGATTTCCACTTTCTGTAACCAAAACTGTGAGATCTACAAAACCCATAAATATTTTTCTTTTCTGAGAAAGGTCGATTTTGACCCAAAAATGAATGTCACCTTTGACCCAAAATTTTTGATTCTGACCTGCACAGTCCGATGGAAAATTTGTTTCTGGATCCTGATAGTTTGACGAAAAGGGTATCCGGATCTACACTCCAGTTTGTTGCTCCAAACCTGTCCCTGCAAGAAAAATGGTTTGTTTTTTTTTTTGTTTTTTTTTTTGGTGGGGGGGAGGGGTTTGGCTTTGTAAAACCCCAGTTTTGGAATTAACCTTAAAATATAATTGAAATTGCATAAGTAACAAAGTAAATAAACGAATTCACCTTGCTTGTATAGAAACCCTTGTGGCGGATATGAATCTGTGGATCCACAAGTATGTATGCACCAAATGAATGTAAAATGTAGGATGTAGGATGTAGGATGTAGGATGTCTCAAATCAATTGCCTTTGGATCTTCAACACCAATCTTGAATGGATCTTGGAATAGGAAGAAGCTTGCATGAATGTTGATGGAGAAATATTCAACAAGAGGGCTCCATAGAG
This sequence comes from Thuja plicata, assembly GCA_018584345.1. NCBI lineage: Eukaryota > Viridiplantae > Streptophyta > Pinopsida > Cupressales > Cupressaceae > Thuja > Thuja plicata. The sequence goes on from MU226350.1 coordinate 1,709,656, forward strand.
CTTGAATCCTTCAATGGCTACCAATGGATCTCCTTGATGAATTGAGTGCTTGAAAGTGCTTGAATGCTTGAGAGTAGATGAATGCTTCAATAGATATTTAGCTTTCTTCAAATATTACGTCTTAGCTTGTCTTTCACACTTAGATTTCCCTTCTTCAAGTCTTAGAGAAAATGAGAGGAGAAGGCTTCCTTATATACAAATCTATGACACAATCTTCTACAGAGGCCTACATTGGAGAATTAAAGTCAAAATAGACCTATATCCCTAGAAGTGGACCTATATTAAATATAATTTCAAGATTCGTTGCCCCGATGACCAAAATAACCGACCCGGAAGTGGGAATTAAATCTTTCCGAAGCCCGACATCCAGAAACCCTAGAAACATGAAATTTAGACCCTGGGTCAAAATCGAGGTTGATTCTGACCTAGGTTAGGGTTGAGGTCAACCTTTACCTAGGTCAAATTCAAGGTCGACCTTGACCTAGAAAGGTCAATTTTGACCCTGAGGTCAAAAATCTTAGGTTTGCAGTTTATGATGCCAGAAACAGGCCAGAGAGAAGTGGGAAATTGGGCAGAACAGGGGGGGAATCTAGATCTAACTCAGAGACCCATTCAAGGTGCTTGACATGACCCCAAACCACTTACTCAGAGGGCTAAAATAGTCTACAATGGAAGTGCTTCCATTTTTGGACTATACAATAGTAAATTGATTTTTCTTTTCCTTTGTGATCATCTTGTTCTAGCAAGCCCCCTAATAAAAAAATTTCGTTGATATGTATAGGATCAAAGGTTTCCCTAGTATTGGAGCCATTAGAACTGGAGGATTTTCCAAAGAATTTTTTAAAAGAGAAAAGGCCTCTTCACATTTACTATCCCATGTAAATAGGATGTCTTTATGTCGAAATTGGGTAAAGGAATGGAATTTTTCCTCCAATTGTGATATGAACCTTCTGATTGATTATATCCTTTCTTAGAAAGACCTCAATTGATTAATGTTCCTTGGTGCCCCGATTTCCATAATAGCTTGAACTTTAGCGGGATCCACCTCTATTCCTTTTGCAAACACAATGTATCCTAACAATTTCCTTGATTGAATGCCAAAAGCACACTTTTTAGGATTTAGTCTCACCTTAAATTGTTCCAATCTGGTAAATATTTTTTGAAGGATGGGTAACGTTGAGACTAAGATTACTGGTACTCTTGAGTCCTTAAATTAGGTTACTGTGGATTTTGGTTTTTTACTGGTTTTCTGTTGTTGGTTTTATGGTTTATTTTTTGCAGTTGTCTTTTATTCTGTTATGTAATTTTTAACTCTAAGGTTTTGGGTCCCTGTAAAACCTGTGGGTGTTTTTTTCTTTCATTTATTACTCTTAGACTTTGTGCTTTCGGGTCCATGTAAAACTAATTTATTCCTTAATAAAAATAAATAAAGAACTATGCTTTGGTTGTAATTTAGAGAGAGAGAGAGAGAGAGAGAGAGAGAGAGCACTTGAAAAAAACCCATGCCTTCGAAAATGATTAAAATTAAGATGTAATATAATAATAATAAATATCTCTTCATGTGTCTTGTCATGGGTTCCAAACCCAAAGCCACTTAAACTTTTCATGTGTTTTAAGTGTGTTGTAGCTTGTGGTTACTGCCCAAATGAACACCTTTTCTCCTTCCAAAAATTTTCATCTAATGCATGACTCTTCATGTCTCATTATGGATTTGGGAAGGATTTTATTTATTCATATTTATCGCGTCTTCATTAATGTAGAGGCACAAGGAAACTAGGTTATTTTTCCAAAAATGCACAATAAAGACCCACACTCCTCTTCTAAACAACCACTTTTGCCAACTTGACACCATTCAATGCTCTCTTAGACCTTTCATAAATCCCAAAACAATTCACACATAATTTGTGTGACAAGATCCTAAGATGAACTCCTAAACCTAGACCTACATGGACTAGGATTTCAATGAGGTGAACTCACAAGTTTGGAGAGTGTATAAACACACATGTCCTTGGTTCATTAGACTCTAACCAACTCATTCCCAAGAATTCTTGAAGGGTTTGGATTCATCCAATAATTATTGCCTAGGAGAGGCCCAATTCACAATTAGGTCGACCTAATCAAATTTTCAGCCTTATCTTCCCAAAGGACCTTCCAAAAAATTTAGGCTTCCAAATACCCTTTTGGGAACTTTATAATATTCCAAAGTCTTAGGTCTCAAATCCTTCTTCTGATGGGATAACCCATACTAGGCTAGATAGGCCTAATAGACCTAACTAGGCTTAAGTTATAAAACAACCATCCTTCAATGGTTTGATCCAACCAAAATAATAGTTCTAATAGTGCTTCCACACTCCTAGAACACAAAATCCAACATTTAATCAAATAGATCCATCCTCCAAGTACGACTCTTCACCAACTCACCCTCTTTCACAGGCCGCTCAAATAGAGATGTTCGGCTAGGGCTTGACTGTTTTCACTACAAACTTGATCTTCCTTTCTAAATATTTTTGGAACATATTATACATTATGTCTACTTGAATTCCTCCAAGGTCAGTGAGATTCCCATGGTGAAATTTAAAGAGAGGGACATTTTTGTGGTTAAGCACTTGGACAGTGAGGGGTTTAGACCCTGTAAGAGAAATTTGAATGTTTCTCCCTCCAAACTTAATAAATTTGCCTCAAACCAAGTTAATATGGTTCCTAGTTCATCTCCCCATACACATAAATGATTTACACAGTAAGATCAATCAATATGGAGCAATGACACACTTTTCAATCATGAATTTGCAGGAAAATCTGAGTATTGTATACTTTTAGAATGTCAATTACAATAACCTTTTACTAAATTGATTGAAAAGGATTTAAATATACCAAATACAACTCCTCCAACCAAATTTTGAACAACCTGACTGTTGGGAGGATTTTGGCGCCCATATTTGAAAAGTTGTCAATGTTGTCAAAAATGTTGTCAAGCAACATTTTGACAACAATTGTATTTTAGGTTCCTAACACCTAGGACTTGACCCGAATTGATCCTAACTGATCAAAAAATATCCTAGAATCCAAATCTATACTACCTACCATCCTACTAACCTGTTTACCAATTTTGACCATGTTGTCTTATCAATCCCTATCGTGTCAATGACCTTACAAAATGGGTCTTATTACATTGCAAATTGATCACAGGGACCGTTATGAACATTCTAACCTATTTACATCATTTCCTCATGGAATACCATGAGTCTTCATATGTTTCCACCAGGATCTTGGGGTTCTCTTTCACCATACTCCCCGGGTGACTTGATCTCAAATCCACTTGAGATGTGTTCTTCTAGACTAGAACCATGATTCTTGATCTTCATTTCATCCATCCATACTACATCTTCTTCTGGAAGTCCATGCCATTTCACCAAGTATTTCTTGTAGGTGTTCTTCCTGGTCTTCTTTACAATCTTTGTATCCAATAACCTTTCAAGCTTTAAAGGTTCTTGAGGTGTAAAATCCTTATCCAACTCTTCATCTTCTTACATCTGCATGTTTGCGCCTACATTCACATCTCCCTTATAGGGTGTTAAGTCTACAACATTGAAAATGGGTGAAATACAAATGTTAGAAGGTAATTCAAGTTCATATGTATTTAAACCAAATTTGTGAAGTATTCTACAAAGACCAAGTTTTCTCATCATCAATTTGGTATACTTTCCCTTGGGTAGTCTCTCTTTCTTCAAGTTTGCCCAAACTACGTCCCCAACTTGGAACTATACATCTCTCCTCTTTTTATCTGTCTTTTCTTTGTATTTCTCTGTAGACTTCTATAATTTGACCCTAACTTTATCATGAATCTCCCTCATACCCTCTGTAAATTTTTCTCCATGTGCACTATTCTGAGCATTACTAGGCAAGTCTCTAAGCTCTAACACTCCTCTGGGATTCAACCCATACATTACTTGAAAAGGGCTTTTACTTATGCTTCGGTTTACTGAATCATTGTATATGTACTCTTCTTATGAAAGGATGGCATCCCACTTCTCCCCATGTTTTTTTGTAAGACACCTTATAAGAGATTTCCAAGGGACCTATTTACAACTTCCATTTGACCATTTGTCTAAGGATGGTAAGTAGAACTAAATGACAAGTTTGTCCCATACTTTCTCCAAAGGGCTCTCCAAAAGTGCCCTATAAACTTGACATCTTTGTCAGACACTATATTCAATGGCATTCCATGGATTCTCACTATTTCCTTGAAGAAGATACCTAGAATGTAGGATTCATCACTTATGCTTTTACATGGCAAGAAATGTGCCATCTTACTAAACTTATCCACTAACAACAAACACATTGTCAAACCCCTTTTGTGTTCTTGGTAATCCCATTACAAAATCCATACTAACTCTTTCCCAAGGTCTATATGGAATGGGTAGTGGTTGGTATAGGCCTACATTGGTGGTTACCCCCTTTTCTTTTTGACACACCACACATGACTCAACACATTTCCTGACATCAGACTGTATTCTAGGCTAGTAATAAAATATCTTGACCTGTTCTAGTGTTTTTCCCAAGTCAAAGTGCCTGCTAAGACTCCCATAATATTTATCCTTTACAATGTTGTCCCTCATGAAACATTTGGATATACAAAGTTGGCTACCTTTAAACAAAATCCCATCTTGTATTAAAAAATGCGAATACTCAACATGGTATGAAGCAGAAAGTTTAGAGAAAACCTTATAGATTTCATGGAAGTCTTAACCTCCCTCATGCATACCTTTTAGTAAATCTATGCCCACACTCTGTAATTTCACTTCCTAGACTGTTAAGAGCTTTCTACTCAAATCATCTGCCACCTTGTTGGCTTGTCCCTTTTTATGTTTGATAGTGAATGTGTAGGCTTGAATGGATTCTACCCACTTCATATGCCTATGATTGAGTTTTTCTTGGCTATTCAAGTAACTTAGGGCTTGGTTTTCTGTGTAAACAAAAAACTCCTTGGGCAACAAATAGTGCATCCACTTATTGAGTACCTAGACTAATGCATACATCTCCAAGTCATAAGAGGAATAATTCCTCTTCTCTTCATTAATATTCTCACTAAAAAATGCAATTGATCTTCCTTCCTAACTAAGCACTGCTCCTATAGAAATGTTAGAAGCATCAGATTCTATTGTAAAAGTCTTATCAAAATCAGAGAGAGTAAGGACTGGTTATTTGGATACCTTTTCCTTCAACAATTCAAAGGACTTGTTTGCTTCTTCTGTCCACACAAACTTACATTTTTTCCACCCTTGATTGTCTCCAACATAGGAGCACAGATATGACTAAACTTCCTTATGAATTTCCTATATAAAGTAGCAAGACCATAAAAAATTCTCATATCTCTAATGGTTCTAGGGGTTGGCCAATTGAATATAGCCTCCACCTTATTAGGATCCGTCTTGAGATTCCCTTTAGAAATCACAAAGCCAAGATACACCAGTTCTTCCTGCAAGAACTTCTCCAAATTCACCATTATCTTTTCATCGTGCAACTTTTTCAAAACTTGATCTAAATGTCTCAAATAATCTTCTCTAGTCATTCTAAACACTACAATATCATCTAGGTATGCTACCACAAATTTTCCAATAAGTAGTTTCAAAACTTCATTCATGAGCCTCATGAATGTACTAGGGGCATTTGATAGGCCAAAGGGCATCACTCTTCATTCATAAAGACCCTCATTGGTAGGGATAATTTAAGAAACCTCCTCCTAGGAAAAGGTATAAAATCTTGGTGAATCCTACATTATTTGGGGATGAATTAGTATTGTTAGCAAAAAAATTTAACTTGAAAGGAAAAAATATTAGTTTTACTGGCAATTTTTTTTAATTATATAAAAATTCTATAAAATCTTGGTGAATCTTTTATTATTGAAGAAAATCACGGTGACAGACACACATACCTAGAAACTATCATTATTCAATGGGGGTTTGGGGTGAGTTAATTTTCTATCTGCTGACAGGAACTAACCCTACTTTTTGTAACTGTTGGATGATCCTAGATCAATGGTAGGAATTCTATTTCGGGCTAAGGTTTTAAAGGACACAAAGATTCCACCCAAAGTCTCCGGAATAGAGACACATCTCAAATATATTTCAGACCAAAGTTTTAAAAGACAAATTTTCATTGAAAGTATCCTAAATAGAGACACATGTCAAATATATATACGTAACCCGTACCCTAACCTTAAATTTTGACCATATATTGGCAAATATGGTTGTCAATTATGACAAGCTTTGGAAATTGTACGCGAAAATTTTCAATTTACAGTGTCCAACAATTAGATTTGATTGGCGATATTATCAAAGAAAAGGAGAAAAATGCGTAAACCAATGGGTAATGGGCATGGGCATTGGACCCAATATTTATAACGTTCAGGCGACATAGCCAACCTGATATACACATTTTATTCGCCAAATCCCAGATTGCTAACATGTGACATTCTCCAAATGGAAAAAATTAGCCACTAAAGTTATCCCTACTCATTGGTCTTAAAATTTGTCTTTCTTTCATCTCCTGCCCTTATCCTTATCTGGTGGTATCCACTTTTCAAATCAACCTTGGAGTAGAACCTTGCACCCCCAAAACAATCTAGCACATCCTCAATCCTTGGCATTGGGAACCTGTATCTGATTGTGATTCTATTAATGGCCCTAGAATATATACATAACCTCCATGTTTCTTCCTTCTTAGGAGCCAAAACTATCAGGACTACACATGGGCATAGAATTTTTCTTATTGGTCCCTTATCCAACAGTTCCTACACTTTCTTAGCAATTTCTTCATTCTACATTGGGGTCATTTTGTAGGCCCGCTTATTGGGAATTGTGGCACCAAGAATGAAGTCTATGTTATGACTTATCTCTCTGATTGGTGGTAATTCCTTAAGTAAATATTCTGCAACTATCCCCTTATACTTATCTAACAGATCCCTGACTTCTTTATGACCTACTTCCCTCTTATTTTCTGGATTCTTCTCTTCTTGTTTAGGTAGAATCATCAAAGCATAGCATGGGGTATCCTTCTCATTCATAACCTCTAGGAGCTCTTTCCCTCCTACAAACATGACCTTGGATTCTCTCTTCCCCTTTGCATTATCAGGTAGTGGTCTCATAGTAATGGTTTTGCAATCTTTATTTATTGTGTATGTGTTTTTATGGCCATCATGGCGTGCCTTCAAATCATACTGCCATGGTCTCCCTAGAAGAAGATGGCACGCATCCAAGGGCATTATGTCACAGAGAACTTTATCCCTATATTCACCAATTTGAAACTCTACCCAAGATTGTTCTTCTACCAAAGAATGTTGCCCTTTTGTGAGCCAAGAGACCTTATAAGGAAAAGGATGAGGGGTTCTCCTTAATTTTAACTTTTCTACCATTTCAAGTGACACAATATTTTCAATATATTCTGAATCTACAACAACTTTACATACCTTTCCCCCAGATTTGCAAGTGGCCCTAAAAATGGACATCCTTTGAGGTGGTTCTGGTGTAGTAGGTACCTTGAGTATGGTTCTCCTTATCATGAGAGTCTCTCCTTGTTCTAGATTTGCATAAGTGTCAGGTGAATTCACACTTTGACAGTCATCTTCTCTAACCAATTATGCTCTTCTCTCTCCTTGAGAATTTTATTCAACTTTCTCAAGGAACCTAAAAGTTGGATGTCCCACTTGGTTATATTTATAACACCTAAATGGTCCAAAACCCCTTCCTCCAAATCTTACTCTATTATTTGGTCTCCTTCCTCTGAAATTACCCCTTGAACTAGTCTCTTCACGATGGTCTTCATGATTGGTTCCTCCTTGAGGTCTTGGACTTTGTCTTCTCCCATTGGATCCTCCGCTACCTTTGAAACTCCTTCCTCTACCCCTATTGTTCTGATCTTTTTTCCTTCTCAACCTTTCTTCTACTCTCAAATCCAATTGGAAGAATTTATGAACAGTAGCTGGGCTTAACAAGTTCAGTTCATCCTAAATGTTCATTTTTAATCCATTTAGATATCCAGAAACTTTCTCCTTTTCTCCTTCATGTTTCTTAGATATGAGGCTGAGTTTATGAAACTCTTCGATATAGGAACTAACATCCATGTCTCTTTTCCTCAAGTTTTGTCTCTTCCTATGAATTTGTACTTCATAGTCATCAGGTACATATGCCTCCTTGATTTTGGAGACCATCCTGTTCCAGGAGGAGATCATGTTCCTTCCCTCCTTTACTCTTTCTCCTTAGACAAAATTCCACTTGGTAAGGGTTGATCCCTTCAACTTTGATTTGTCTATCTTCACCTTTTGGTTTTCTGGGACATCTTCACATTCAAAGTGGTTGTTAAGGGCCTCAATCCAATCCATTACTTCATCAGCATCCCATTTTCCACTAAAAATGGGGATCTCTTATTTTCCATCTAAGGCTTTCCTCCCTACTAACTTAAGGGCATCTATGAGATACTTCTGTTTTGCAGGAACCTCTTCTTCCTCCCTTGGGGCCTCTTCTTATTCCCCTTCCTCTTCTCTCTAAAATAATACCTCATCTTCATTACCCGTATTCCTCTTTCCCTTTGATATCTCCATATCTTCTTCCAATTTCTTGTTCTTTTCTTCCAATTCTTGGAGTCTCCTTTACACTTCGACATTCATCCTCTTTGGAGGCATTTCAAGAGCCTCTAACTTACTCTCTTCTACACACATACACTGCTTCTTCCTTTCCCAAAGACTTATTACCGGTCTTATACCAATATGATGCAAAGGCACAGGGAAACTAGGTTATTTTGCCAACAATCCACAACAAAGACCCAAACTCCTCTTCTAGACTCCAAATATATATTTCCTACCATCCTACTAACTCATTGACCAAGTTTGACCATGTTGGCTTTTCAATGACTAACATGTCAATGGCCTTACAAAATGAGTCTTATTACATGGAAAATTGGTCACAAGGACCTTTATGAACATTCTAATCTATTTACATCATTTCCTCATGGCATACCATGAGTCTTCATATGTTTCCACCAGGAACTTGGGGTACCCCTGCACCATTCATGTTCACCTATTGAAATGCAATTACAAATAGCCATAAAGAATAAATAATTAATATTTTTCTCACATGTACTAGGGAACACTTTACAAAGAACATGAAGACATATGAATGGCTTAGGATTGAAAGATTAATGTTACCTCATTCTAATAATGTGACTCTCTCTCTCTCTCTCTCTCTCTCTCTCTCTCTCTCTCTCTCTCTCTCTCTCTCTTNTCTCTCTCTCTCTCTCTCTCTCTCTCTCTCTCTCTCTCTCTCTCTCTCTCTCTCTCATGGGCTGGAAATTTTGATTTATAAAAAAACAAAATCTTGTTAGTTTGGACAGAGTTTCCCATCCTAAAAACTATGGTGGTCTAGGCCTTAGGAAAGTTGAGATGAATAGTCAAGCTTTAGCTTCTAAACTCCATTGAAGATGGTGCAATCAACAAATTCAACGTTGGGAAAATATATATTAACCATAAATATCTTCATGGGGTTGGTTCTCAACAGGCTCCAAGATTTTATTTGACAAGTAAAAGCTCTTTGATATGGAATACTCTTAAGAAAGGTGCTTCCCTTATCAAGACTGGCATTTTTTGGATTGTGAATTATGGTTATGACCCTCTTTCTTGGACCAGTTCTTTGGATTTTCGTTCTCCTATCCTTTCCTCTTCCCCGAGGCTCTATCATTTGATTAACTTTGGTGGAGTCTAGTTGGTGTACATTTTCTTATTTCAAAGATTATCATAAGATGTTTGCACCTACTTCAATTTTTCATTAGAAAGATAAGAGTAGTTGGCCTCTAGGTGGAGAAATTGCATCTCTAGGTGCACTTGCTTATATTCTTCGTAATTGACATTTTTCTCTCTTTTGTAAGTATGAAAAGCTTGGGGTTTTCATAATTTTGTTTCAAGTGGTTATCAATTGTTAGATGCTAAAAAGAATATACTAGAAGATGTCCCTTGGTGGAAAAAGATTTGGAATAAATTTTGTTAGTCCAAATGTAATTTCTTTGTTTGGATTCTTTTCTAAAATAAATACATTAATTGGGATAGTCTTAGAAAACAAGGTTTTCACAAAACCTCTTAACATCTTCTTTGTGGGGTTCATAAGGAAGACCCTTCTTGCATTTTCTTTGAATGTATGTTTCCTTTAGTTTTTTGGGCTACGTGGTGGAGGTTTTGGAACCATTATTTTGTTCATGCTACTTCTTTATTTGAATTATGGGCTCACTTGGGATGCTCTCCTACTACTACTTTTCTTGTGGTGGTCTCAAATATCAGTCATTTTTTTCTTCATTGACAAATTTGGTTAGAGAGAAAATGTCATATTTTCTAGAGACATCAACACCTCATTGAGTATGTTTGGCATAAGATGTTAACTTCCATTCAATAGAATCTTTTTACTAAGTGTTCTTTTGATTGGGCCCTTACTCCCATTGATCTCATGATTCTCAAGCATTTGGAAATGGGTAAATTTATTGTTTCTTTAATTTCTGAGTCTTGAGTCATACTTCCCAAATGACTTCTTCTTGAAAGGTTAATAGAGTTTTTCATTGGACACCTCCTTCTAATGTTGTTTTTGAAGTTAATATTGATCGTTCCTTTAGGGGTAAACATATTCCAGTTAGGATTGAGGTGTTGGTCGTGATATTTTTTTCTCTGTGTGGCTAGTGGAATTGGTGCCAATAATCAAATGGAATCATGTGCCCTTTTTATTACTTTGCAAGAAGCTTGCGAATCAAGTTGGAAGATTTTTTTATGAGATAGGATTATATGTTTTTAGCTTCCCTTTCCAATAACAAGAATTATGAGAGTTCTTCTTCGCATTTGACTTCTCTCATTGCTCAGATTATCTATTAATCTTAGTAATTGACCTCGATATCTTTTGTTCATATCCCTCGAGAATAGAATGTGATTGTCAATGCTCTAGCCATTTAGAGGTCCCCAGAGGATGGAATGTTTGTGATTGGGATTCTCTTTCTCCTAATGAGGTTACATAATTATTACCCCTCATTCATATTTATGTAGGTTAATCTTTGTTATTCTTCCTTGATGTTTGCTAAGATTATGAGCTCTTGAAGTTGGTGGATTTGTAGGAACCTGTTCTGACTCCTTATTTTTCCTATTGTAATAATTTTATGACTATTTACTTAGATTAATAAATTGTGTATAAAAAAAAGTCCAACAACACAAACCAAACTTACATAAATGACACAACATGAATAAAAAAAAAACAAATTAATTTATAAATATCATATTGGTTCGTTACATATCTCAATTATACTATTTCAAAAAGGAAACCAAAAGGCATAGGCCTGTTGGAGAGGAAATCAGCTTACAAATATTTAGAATATACGTGTTATATGACGAACTTGAAGCGTGGAAAATGGAAAATATCATGTATTAAAAGCCATTGTAATGTCATATCTAAGATATATAATGTGGACTAGAGCAAGATAAAGCCACGTTTTCATTCACTAAACTATTTAGCATTTCTGACAAGCCCAAAACTTCATTATTAAGTCACCGCACTTGACGGTACTTTGCATCAATGGTGGGACTCGTCAAAAAGTTGAATGTTTGTTTTACAAGTCAGAAATGTCTGCAACGAAAATGGTGGAGGTACACAGTACGCATGATCAGTCCTTTCATTTCCCTTACTTTTCCAAAGAGGCACGTTTTACTTTTTGTTTTCTTATCTCTCATTTCGCATTCAGTCCTTTGATGTCTCAAATTCATCTACAAACAAACGCGGCCTCATTACTGTGGACGTCAAGACAATGCCAGTGATAACGCTGTTACTTCTGCCTTTTAATCCACCCATCCGGGTCATCTCGCCAGCGCACTGAACGCGGGGCGATATTTTGATAAGCATTCGGAGCATTGTACCCAAACTTTGGTCTCTCTATATAAGGGAATGCAATCGATAATTGGGATGCGCCAAACTCTTTTTCTAATTGCGATTCTCTTGGATTTCTCTGGGTTTCAAAGTTTTATTTCTGCAATCGAAATGGGTATGGAAATTGAAGGAGCAAAGAAGTGGAAAAAGAATGGGAAAATTGCTGAGAAGGGAAGTGTGTTTGTATACGTGGGGGAGACAGAGAAAGAGCAGCGGGAGCGCTTCGTGGTTGCCATAAGTGATCTGCACCATCCAATCTTCGCAGAGCTTCTGAGGGCGGCAGAAGAGGCCTTCGGATACGACCACAATGGCCCTCTTCAAATCCCATGCAATGTCGACCATTTCAAGAAACTCAAAACGATGATTCGCAAAGCTCAAACAAGCCCATTCTATTTCAGATAAGTACTTCTATGGAGTTCTGAGACCTTCATTTACATCCAGTGTGATGGCCAAAGCTGGTTTCTTAATCTGTGGATTTGAGAAAGCCCAAATGAGGAGGACAACGAACAGTTAACTCTGGTCGACCTTGTACAAACCAGACCATTTATGAATATTCACGACTGCTTGTAGAATATCGAGTAATACTAAAAACACTATATGTAAGATATGTTCACAATACCATCTTAATGTATCTATTACCTAAGAAGTATGTTTCTCTTATTTAACTTAAAAGCATGTTGCACTTATGTAATTTAGGAATAAAGTTGTCTAGATGTTTAGAATATTATGTTAGATTAGTTGAATTGGATGAATTCAAATGGTAATAGATGTTATTCATCAATGTGAGTAAATGTAGTGTGTTAAAATCGACAAACAATAATATCTTTTTGTAGGGTGTAACAAATTTTAGTACAAAAGTAAGGTACAAGTTTTAGATGAATTTGATGGAACTAATGATACAAATAATTAATTAGACTTTTAAATAATAGATTAATGAATGATTAGATGTGTATACAATGAATTGGGTTATAAAAAGAAAGAGCAAAAATGATTCTTAGATGAAATCTTGATCGAGATTAAATTACATAATAACAAGTGGCAATATCCTACACTTTTAAATAAAAACCTCGTCACTTAACAATAGAAAAGAACTTGCTTAAGTTTAAATTAAATGTAAATTAATTAGTTGACTCGGTGATTTTTCAATTTTACTATGATAAATTTTTTAGTTTGATTGTTTTTTCTTTAACTTATTTCTTTTTTTTATTGTGGTTCTTTTTCTTGTCGCTCTTGGTAGGTGACATAGTTCTCTATATATTTCCAAAATATTTAAACTTTGTATTTTGGTTTTGGATCTTTTATTTAGAATAAGAAGGTGGATTTTCTATGAAGGGAATCTATATTTTGCTTGCCTACTATAGATGGTTTTGTAGTTATTGGACTTAATTTAGATGAAATTAAGAAAAATGCACCTATAATTCAAGGGTAAAGTTTGAATTTGTCTATTTTAATGATTTCAAATGTTCGTATAAAGCTAGTTTTTGAAATGCATAAAAATTGGAAGAATCAAAGTGATTATGAAATTTGTTTCCATGCTAAAGGATATTTCATATCAAGAACATTCTTTGGCACATATGTCATTGCTTGGAACTATTGTACTGCATCTTAAAGAAACAACACAATACATTGATCTCCACTTGACAATCCATGTGACTAAAAACAATGAAGATCTTCACTAAATTGCTCTAATGACTATGAAGGATAATTAATAATGTGTAAATGCACCAAAAATGTACCGACGAAACATGCCTACAAAAGAAAGGAAAAAAGTAGAATGTACCAGTACAAGGCTCTATGGAAATAACAAATTATGTCTACATCATCATGTGATGATAATGGAGAAATTAAATGAACTTGCAAGAAATAATGATAGGTTAAACATACATAATAATATTTACAAATCAAAGACTTGAAGACCAACCTCTAATAGCATATTGAAAATTCTTGACAAAGACTTTGCAAACAATGATATAAATTTTTTTTTTCTATTTGTATTGAACTTAATGTATTTGTTTGATAAATAGGAATGAATTAATCACATACTTAAATGAAAAAAATAAAATTAATTTGAACATAACCTTAATGAGTTATGTATCTTTGAAAGAATCCCATTACTTTTGACAAGGGAATATAAATTGAAATTGATGGCAAAAAGGTTGAGATCTTTGTTTTCATGGATGAATCTTATAACTTGAATAACTTGCCAATACCAAGCAATCTAAAGGTATAAAATTTAATAAACTATTAATTCATTTTCCTTGTGTAATTTCAAATATATTTATCGATTATTAAATAATTTGTTGATTATGTAATTTTTCTTTTTTCAATGGGGTGAAAATTCTTGAAACTTATTGTTGGCTCCAATATTATAAGCCCTATTTTTTTGGAGATCCCTTGATTACCAATACAATGGGGGGAACAATATGAGGAAAGTACGAAAAATAATGCTAAGGTGGATAATCTTTAGATGATTGATAAGACAAAAGAAAAAAAACAAATTAGGGTTTAAACCAATTCCTAATGTGAAACACAAGACTTCTAAGACCTTTAAAAAAAAGACTTCAAGATAATATTGCATAAAATGTATGAAGTCGAGATAAATCCCCTCGTAATATAAATAGACACATGCTATTTGCATTCCTAAAGGAAGTAAAATATATGCTTTGACAAAATAAAATAAAGAAATTATAATGTTGATTTGCATGAGTATGACTCCTACAAATATATATACCACTAAAATGGTTAAAATGTCACCTTTCTCAAGAAATGGCGTGGTAATTTTTTTAGGTTGAGTATCAATGTCATGTAAGAGTGTGCAATTGCAATAGTAAAACATACCTAGTGAAAATAAGTTATCATTTGTTCCTTCTCATAATGAACTTCCAAATGACTTAATGCACAACATTTATTTTTTATCAATTACTTAAATATTCATAATGTCATCTCAACAAAACCATTTTGTATATATCCTACAAGGTCCATGACATGAAATTTTGTGGAAAAATTATGTTTAAAGTCCTAAAAAACTTTGAGTAAAATGTCATTTATCTTACAACCATGTCCAAATTTGGCACTAGAAATTAAATAAGATATGAACAATTTCTTACCCAAATTTATAGACAATTTATTGTATGTAAATTGATAAAATCCAAGTGACAATTAAATAAGATATGTATGTAAAAATCATATACAAAAGAATATTTATAAATCTAAAAATTATATATATATATATATATATATATAAGGGGCCAAAGCTGAGAAGAAATTTATTAATTGTAATAAAAGTACATCAAACCTGGTTCAAGAGCATACCAGGGGGAAAGAGCCAGCAAGAAAACCTCTGGTCATAGCTCATACAACCTAAAACTAAAGAATAGTTATCTCAAATAACATCTAGCCAATGCCAAATCCGAAGAATATTACGAGGAATCCTCCAGATGCCACATGATTCAATAGTGTATACATAAGAAATTATTATTTTACACAAGATATTATATTAAATTAATCTCTTTTTTTTTTGTACATATCAAATTGTACACTCTAACAAATTAACTCATATATATTATTTTCCTATTGCACTTCTTTTAATGCAAATGTTAGTAATGTGAATCATAATGGCACGGGCTAAGCTCCAACAAAACACACCAAAAAAAAAAGTCAAATTTTTTTTTTTTTTTAAATTCGTTAAAAATATAGTGATTTTTTTGTGGTTTTCGACCACAAAATATGCAAATCATGAAGAACAGATGATGAAAATTTTGCAAAAATCTGTTAGGTTTTCTAATTTTTGAAATTTAGACAATAGTACATTTTGTAGGGAGTTTAATCGTGTCCAGCCATAATACCCCATGTGAATTAATTACTACTTAACATTAAGGGAAAAAATCAATAATCAATAATAACCTACATTGGAAGGCTCCATCAAATATCTAAATTGAATAGATATTTGTATTCCGCTTTGATACTTTTCAATGAATTTGTCATATGGTCACACCTCATCTCTGCAAAAATATCTGTAATGAATACTATTCCCGAGAATCGAATATGATCTGATCTCTTTAGGAAAACATGACAGTGAGAGAAGCAACGTATGCTTTGAAGATCTCATTAAATGCGCCGGGACAGATTTGACAAATCGAAGGAGAAACAAATGATTTGTGTCAGTTTGTGAACTCCTTAAATGGCTTCACCCACAGTTTTAAAACACCGCCCCTAAATGTCCAACAAAAGCATATTTTTCAGTTTTTTTCATCGAACAACAAAAATTTGATTACTTTACGTTGTGTTTTCTCACCATTAATCATAGTCTAGTAAAAGAAAATGTGGTGCATATTTTTTAAAATCAGCATAAATCAAGCTTTAGAATATATCATCTCAAATTTAAATTAATGTATAGTTTATATAAGTCTTTTATATAGTTTTCTCATTTCGAATTTATCCACAGAGTTGCGTTAATATTAGTTCATTATATATCTCTGTGGTAATTATATTGAAGAAAAAGGAAGATAGATAGATAAAAAAGAATTACATCTACGAGGCTAAACATAGCTTATGGGACAGCAAGGCAACCTAGGCCGACTTCAGTAACTCAGTTCGTTTCTTGTGCAAGCTGATGATGAGCCCACCTAATTTCTTAATGTACTCCTCGCTGAATAGGTTATGCCAAGAGCTATCCGATATAGTGTCCGCAAATTTATCCCTGTTGTTCTTGTAGGCTTCACATTCTAAAATAAAGTAATGTTCGGTTTCCATTTTCCCAGAGTTACAAAACTTGCTAATTCTCTCTTCCCAAGCCTCCTTTGGCATCTTCCAATGCTCGGTCTCACAGCGGAGTTGATGAGAGTTGGTTCTTAGCTGAGCAATAAGAATTTTAGCTCTCCAAGAAATGTTGGTGCCTATGTACGCTTTTTGGAGTTGATCACATGTGGGGTTGAACTCATTGATATAATATATTTTCTTCCTTCCAATCCCATTTGCCCAATTTCTCTTGTAAAATTTCTCCATAACGAAGGCCTTTATTTCTTTGTTATTTGTGGGGCACATATTGAATTGAATATTCCATTTCCTCATCCACTTAATGTTTTGTTGCATCCACGTCTTTTTTCGTTTACACAAAGTATCATTGAAGATAACGTTAGGCCATCTATCTCCTTCCATTTTTTTGATTATTTTTAGATAGCTTATTAGGCGAGCCATAACAAGTGCCTCGATAGGGACAACCCCCATTTTGCTTAGCATGATATCATATTTAAATAAAAGTTTATGCCTACCAATTTTGATTTAAATATTTAAGTTCTATTTGAGGAACTTTTAGAGTGGAAAATAAAAAAATATCTATATATAAAAAAGCCATTTTAATGTCATGTCCACCAACATATGTAATCCGCAAAGTTCTTGACAACGTGACAAGATTAAACCACATTTTCTTTCATCATAAGAATTTCTATGAACTACATTTACAAGGTTAATCGCAATGCTCAAAGACGCACCTGAGTCAGATGGCGACAATGAACTATTGCTTCGTGCATGTACAAGCTAGATCATATTGCCGCACCACATAATCGATTATGGGTACAAAATGGAAATATTTGTATCTATGTTGTGACTACTTAGGACAAGGTCTTATGCAGTTATTTAGATTATTTTGGCTAGTAATTATTCTATAATTTTTGTAAAGTAATTTGTGGAGTCGGTGGCCTCATGCAGATGCTAAATTTGCCGCTTATTTTTAAGTAATCATTTTAATATTATTTTTTTTACGAAAAAATTGGAGGAAAAAATTTGTAATAAAGAAAAAATAGAAAATCTAGGGGCAAATAAAGAAGGGAAATAAATTTACGAGGACAACTTTTACAGTTGCTTATCTAAGCCCCCCTTTTCTTCATAGCTTATTTTCATTTCCTAAGCAATATATTTCGCAAAAATAGGAAAAGATTTTATATTAGTTTTTTCTCACTATTTTAATTTTCCATGGGACAACTCTAACTCCATGTCCCCATGCGGTTGTGCAATTTATGCTTAATTTTAAGCAGTTGGAGTGTTCCCATGCAATTTTATAATTATAAGGAAAGGATAATTTGGAATCTTTTGCTATTTTTTTGGACCAGCTGGTGCTTACAAATTGAAAATAAGATTTGAAAAAAAGGAGGGGCTGGAAATAAGCAGAAGTCGCTTATTTAAAAAAGCATGTGTCTTCACCATGTTTTTCGATTTGCGTACAATTTTGCCTTCAAATATTATTTGAAAGAAATACGACTAAGAATTTAATTTAAAAAGATTGCTTGAAAATAAGCAACAAATATTTCACCCATGGGGCCATCAGCTCCATAAATTATCCCTCAAAAAGTTGAGCAACTCCTACTAGCAGAAGGGGGGGACCTGCCCTAACTACTTAAATGTAAGCAGAAATTACACTTAAGAAAGTGCATGGGAACATGGGATTAGTATTCCAAATTGGCTAGATGATCGCTTATTGGTGCTTGTTATTTAAGGTTGCTTTTGCCAAAGGGGAATGATGTGCAACTTTTTATGACCAAAATATTATGTTTTGGGTCGAGAATTTATAGTGAATTTGCTTCTAAACGAATCAATTATCTTAATGCATAAAGTTAAGTAAATTAATGTTCATATCTTTGACCAAGGTACAAGTGACATTATCTAAAGATTTGATGTGTTGAGGTCGGGAGATGTCTAAATTGAGTTCAGACTCAACACTTATGCTTTATATTACCTATCATTATTTTGTTCATTTTGATTTAATTTCTATAAATATTCATGTTCATTTATGTATCAAAATATTTTAGTTAAATAGAACTGTTAATCTAATTAAACAAAATGGAACAAGCCTAACTTACAAGTATGAAAGACTAAAATGGATTCCTAGTCCAGTTTTTGGAAAGGAAAATCATTAATGTCAAGTTACCCATCAATAATCATCTCAAATTTCTTTCTCCATTAATATTATGTTGTAATGTCCCTAATTTGTAAGGGGACAATTTAATAGAATTTTATCAAGTTATCAAAAAACTAAATAAAATATTCAAATCATGTCTTAATACTTATTAATTTAATTACATAACAAAATATTACTTTAATAAATAAAGTTTTCCAAATAAGATTAAATTTAAATTGGATAAGTTAGTTTAATATTTTAGATGCTTCTTGGAACGCTTTAAAGAGATTGGATGGGAGAAGCAAGACATGCTTTTTGGATTTGTTAATTAATATGCAGCTTTGTATAAAGAAAATATCTAAGGATGGATTCTTTTAGAAGGTTGTCAAAAGGGTTGTATGAAAACCTATCTCTTCTTAAAGGGTGAATTCATGACAAAGTTCACAATTGGGCCAAATTTGTGAAGTCTTCTTGTGAAGACAAATTTGTAGATAAGTTATTTTATATTGATTTGAAAATCAAGGCTATATATTTTTTGAATAATATTGTCATTTGCTGAAGGTATATATGTGGAGACCAATTCATATTTATGGTCCTTTCAATATTGGTGATTATTAATATAAAATTGTGGCCTTGATTAAAATTGAGGATATGAGGAATAAATAAAGGGAGTCCGCTAACTTTATAAAGTGATGGGTTTAATTCTTCTCCATAAGTATTTTGAAAGGATTTGTATTGAGGGATATATTATTTAAGAGGGACAATATTTTTTGCATATTATGTTAAGTGGGTCTAGATTAATGTCTTGATATATTTCACTATAGTCTATCAATTCAATGAAATATTTTGAGATAACTATATTGGCACTAGAATCCAATAATTTCATTGGTGGATGGGTTAATTAATTAGTATGTGAGCATTGAAATGTTATTGCAAGATCTCCTTGTTGTTGAGTCATTAGCACAACCAAAATACTAGGCGTGGTGCTTTGTGTTCTAATCGGGGATACTTTGATTGGTTCGTGGTTGTTCATTCATCCAAAATTCAAAAGTTATTGATGAGATTGATTCTTAACAACTAAACTATTGATGTTAATATTCATATATTTTATTTGACATTAAAATTTTATTTAAAACTCACTCTTTTGATTCCTTTGAAGCATTTCCTAATCCTGCATGTTCTACTAGTCTTCCTACTATTTATTTTCAGTGAGACAAATCAACTCCTCCACTATGGATTTTCGGGCCAAACCTTTCCCCTTATCATCCATAGGGCAAAGACCCACTGAGTGCTCCATTCCTTTGAACTTTGAACATGATTCTATTACTTCCTCTATTTCAATCTACTATCTCCATATTCCTTCACTTATTTTTATTTCTATTGTTTCTCGCAAAGGATGTATTGCTTGCCAAAGAATACATATTTGATCATACATGTTGTATTCCTTTTTTCAAGAGCCTCATTTTCCCTAAAAAAGGTACCCAGTTTGTTACGAATATTCTTTAGGGTTTCATGATCCCAATACCCATGAGGAAGGTTGTGCAACCTAATCCATATTGGAATTTCCTTAATGCTTTCTTTTTTAGGGTCAAATTTAGGCATCCAATATTTGATATAAGAAATCCTTTCCATCCATCAAGAATTGCCCACTATTAATAATCTATTTGTTATCCTTAATAGTTGGGTGAATGAGCAAGTAGAAACCATTCAAAAGGGGTTTTAAGGCATATTATTTATCCCAATGTTCATCACACCAACTTGTGATTTTTGAAAAGGTCAACCAATCCCCACCCCATTTCATGAAAAATGTATTTTCCTTAAGGAAATGAACTGAATCACTCCATTCCTTGTTATCTATCAACAGTGAAACAACCCTAGAATGATTTGGGTTAAACCTTACCTTATTCACAACTTGAGGTTACCCCTAGTCTGTCAGGAGCCAAAACTTTTCCTTTATCTTTTTGAAATCAACCTTGTTGTCCAAACGTGTTGACCCAAAGCTCCATTTGCTTTGCTGCGTGTTTACCCGCTTACATTGACCAGTATTATCCATGCTAAAAAATATGTTATGCATATTAACCGAAGCCTTCCATGCTTGAGATGCTATTTTCCACACTAGGTTCTAAATGTCACCCCTATTTTGTCTTTTGAAAGGTCATTATGCCCGTGTTTCACAATTATAGCATAGCCCTAGATGTCTGTGAAAGCCCTTCCCATCTCTTCTCTCCGCCATTTTTAATTATAGAATATTTTTATATCCATGAAAATTTTATTTATAGTATAATAATTTATAAAATAAAATAATGAAAAAATATGATAACTTTTGGTATACTTAATATATATTCTATTTAAAAATAAATCTACTAGGAAACCCTCGACCAAACCCTTGCCTAGCTCGCACGAACTAGCATTTCTTGTGGCGGGCGAGCCATATTCCTTTTCTCTCAAATGTAATTGTGGTATCATGGCTAGTGAAGAAGTTTTATGGCTCATGATTCCCCAAGAGAGCCTCATTTGCAAGCCAGGACTTTCAAGGGGGCGGTGGCGCTAAAGAGGAGAATCTCGGTGGACGTTGAGTTTACAAGGGTTCAGAGTGATTCAACTACAAATAATGGAGGAGAATGAGGTAAGTGTCCTCGTCACTATAAGATCATTGGGTGGCTACAAGAAGTTGAGTCCCACTTTTGGGCAAAAAGTGGAAGTGTTTTCCCTATTTTTCAAATTTTCTATCAATTGATGTCACAATTTGAGGCACTTAGAGATTGAATCTCAAAACAATCCAGTAATAGAAAATGTAGTGCTCAGAGTCTAGTTTTCAAATATATAATTTATTTGAATACCGACATGGTAGAAAATATATTTTAGTAGGAATGTTTAAAAAGCCCTTTTTCAAAATGCATGTTTCAGGACCATACCCCACGTGTACAACCACCCTATTTTGAAGTAAATAAATGAATTTTTCTAAATCATTCTGGGGGAAGGTACCTAACACATCAAAGATTGGTCAGAATATTTTTTCTCTTTTTTTTAATTGAATATATTTTTTATTAATTTTTAATTCACTATAAAGTACATTTTGAAACCTCTGGTGTACGACCACCATAATTTGACAAAAATTTCACTTTTTTGTATTTATTTTATTTTATTTTGAATAAAATTCTATGTAGATTGGGCTCATATAATTTATTTTTTCAAAAACCTAAAATCAAAAAAGTTATTAAAATTTTAGTAAACCTTACTATTTCAACTTTAGGTACCACTTTGGCATAATAATTATTGTAAAAATACTAAAATTTGTTATATCACTATAAAATTTTATAATCTGTACAATATGAACTGAAATGAGTTTTCGTTTCGTCTAAAAATGCATTCAGGAAGACCTCCAAAAAATCATTACAAAGCGCAAATTTTATTTTTAAATTCCTTAGCCATATTTTGGCAAGGCCAAGCATAGGTTTGGTGGGACCAAGCCTATCCTGAACCAAAAACCAGGGTGGAGGTATAGTCCCCACTCCTAGTTTTTAGAAATGGGCACCCATTATTAAAAATTCAAAAAATGGGTGCCCGTTTCTTTTTGGACCGTTGAAACTGAAACAGACACCCATTTTTTGAAACTGACACCCATTTCATTTAAATAACGGGTGCACATTTTTGAAAGATCCGTTAGAGACAAAAAACTGTTATGTGGGTCTGATCTCAATGATTGATGATTATTCAATCATTTTTAATGACATATACGTGTTGCAAAAAGAATATTGTGAACCAACATTCTCTTTTCTTGTCTTATTTTGGATTTGACAAGAAGGGATTAATTTGAATTTAAATTTTGGTGCAAACATGGGATCAAAGAAACACAAAAAGAGGCAAAGAAAGGTTTTGACAACTGATGAGGTTGCAGCAAATAGAGAGAAAGAGGCAAAACGACAACGAGAAAGAAGAGCGAGAATTCGAAACCTAGATAATTTTAGAGCATCAAGTTCAACAATCAGTTCAGAAGATGAGAACAATGAGGACACCATGATGGATGCAGAGGTTGAAGAAGAAAACACAATAGGAGAAAATTCAGGTGCATTTTCTAATCAAGCTTTGGATACAAGTATGTCTTCACAACCAAATGAAACTTATTGTGATAAAGAACTTAATCTTTTTGTATTAGTGGGTTACTCTTTGAATCATTTAGATTTTATTCTTGAAAATAGAGTAACAAATTATATTGCACATTAAACACCACAAATTAGTAATGTTAATCAAAATGATAAAGGAACTGAAAGTCAAACTCCAATTGAAAGTGAAATTCAAACCCTAATTGAAATTGACAATCAAATGACAATTGAGACCAACAATGTGGATGTAGACATAGAAACACCAATTGAGAAAGAAACCCCTTTGAATGATAATCAAATGATTAAACAATTTCAAATTGAAAGTGATGTGCTAGACAATCTGCGTGGTTTGGTTTCAAGAAGACAGATTAGGACATACGCGAGTAAATTGTTTAGACAATTTTTTATAATAAGAAATTTAAGTTTCAATGTCAATTAATGTTACAACTAATTAAAAGAGTAAAATGTGAAAAGTGATGAAGAGGTTAGGCATTTATGTGAAATCCAAAAAGAAGGATGAGTCTCTAAAACAAGTTGTAACAACAGTTGCTAGTGCCTTTGACACAATCGGAAAGAAAAGTCATTCTAAAGATAGGAATATGGCACGATGAGCAATAACATTAGCTCTAGTAAACAAAACTACTTCTGATAAAAGAATGATGACAAGTGGATATCTTAATATTCATCATAAAACTTTAGCGAGAGCTGTAAAGAGAAGAGTTAACTTTGAAAGTGATCCGGCAAACCATTTGTGGAGCTTTAGTGGAAGACTCCCGAGGTCTGACATGAAACTTACTGGTGAAGTCAAAACTTTAATTGAAAATTTTTGGCACGATAATACAAGAGTATCACCTAATTTTAGATATGTTCTCAAATTAAGAGTCGGCTCAAAAATTCATGATCGACATCCAAAACATCTTTTGGATATGACTTAAACTAAATTGTATAAAAAAAATTGTTAATGTTAAGGTGTTAACTATTTGTATTAGTCAAAGATCTTTTGAAAAATGTAAACCATGGTATGTAAGGATTAACAAAGAAAGAGTAACGTGTTGTTTCAAAATTCACGTTCAATTTCGTTATCATTATGATGTATTTCGATCTATACATTCTACAATGCATACTAATGAAATGTTGCAGGAATGTGGTATAAATATACCACCTCAAACTGTAAAAATATTTATATCAGGTTTATTTTGTAACCCACCTAATGAGCATGTTTTTCTTTTCAATGCATGTGTTTCTTGTGTATGTGGAAATCTTGCATTTTTAGATGAATGTTTGCATGAAAATCTTTCAATTAATTTTGGTCATCAATTAGTTGATGTAAAAAGATTTCAAAATATTGAGTATCCATGAAGGATGGAAAGGTTGGCAAATAGTGTGAGCTAATTACTGAAAAAGTTAGTGTTCATGCATTTATGAACAAATTCAAGAATAAGGTTGTACCTAAATATGTGAAACACTCCCAAAATTCTAGATGGCTTGATGGATAATTTCGCATATTCATGAATAAATTTCCAATTGGTAGTATACTTTCAATCATTGACTTTGCAGAGAACTACACACTTGCAGCACACAATGAGATCTAATCACAATATTATAATTCAGTGCATGTAACAATGTTTTTTCATATTGTTTATAGGCATGCACCTAATAGTACAGAAGATGATTGAAATTTTTTGAGAGAGTATCATTTCTATATGAGTGATAATAAATTGCACTCATCAGATTTTTTCCAGTATTTCTTTAAGATCT
Organism: Thuja plicata; assembly: GCA_018584345.1. Lineage (NCBI taxonomy): Eukaryota > Viridiplantae > Streptophyta > Pinopsida > Cupressales > Cupressaceae > Thuja > Thuja plicata. The sequence goes on from MU226350.1 coordinate 1,734,348, forward strand.
TTTATAAGAACTTAAGGGAGAGATAAATTCATATAGCACAACATCTAATATGGTTAAATAGAATGTTTTATTGGTTGATTTGGACACATAAGAAAAGTAATGTCCAACATATTTGAAGTTTTTTTCAGGCTGGACATGGTAAAGGAGAACACAATGGTGCCAGTGCATGTGTTAAGAGAGCCCTATGTAGAGAGCAACTCAAATTTGAGGAAAATGCAAAATTTAAAGATGCACGTGCAATTGTTGAGTGGTGTAAAAAAGGTTTGTCTACAGGATCAAGTCAGGACTCTACAATCAAGAGTTTCTTCTGGCTAGTTGAAGAGAATAATATCCTTTCAAGATATGATTGTGATACAATCAGAGGGTGTGCTAAATGGCATTCATTTATGAGTTCTAATTCTAACACTTTCTATATGGACTAGGGAGCTTGCATGTTTTTGTCAATTTTGTGTTGCAGGTGAATGGGAAGAATGCGATAATATGGAATGGGTTGAAGAATGGAAACAAAAATCCTTAACACCTAGTGAGCCACAAGATCAAGATGATATAAGAAATGAAGGACCTAAATCATGCATTTGCATCAGAAGATTATGATCGTGTTTTAGACCTCATAGAACCTGGTAATTTCATTCAATTTATTGTAAAACTTTAAACTATATTATTAATGTATGTCATTTGATTTATTATTGTATTAGAATTATATGTCTAAGAATTTTTATTTGTACATGTACTTAATTTTGTTTTGCAGGACATGTGTATGTTGTTCTTGCACTTGAGGATAATGAAGAGAAAACTAATTATTGGCTAGCTTGATGCGTACAACCTAAGAAAATTTGATATGTCATGAAGTAGATGATGATAGTTTTGAGTATCCAATTGGGTCTGTTGTGGTTGTTGGTACATGGCTACGCAAATACCTAACAAGAAGGAATGGTTTCCCAGTTTTTGAAGACTATCAATCAAAAAAGAAGATTATACATTATTCTCATTTTGTAGTGGCAACAAATATCAAATTGGAAAGATAAAAAGGGAGACCTCCTAATAAAATATTATGGACACTTTCAATGGAAGACCATGAGGCAATCATAGATGCATTGCAGAAAAGAGAGGATGCTGATGGGACATTAGGTTGAATCAAATTTATACATGTAAGTTTTTGTTAATT
>MU226350.1:1754132-1777696 GCA_018584345.1 Thuja plicata
GTGGAAGCATCAAGAAGACCTAAAGATTCTTCTGGATTAGGTCACATTGAACAACATACAACCATTGAAGAAGGAGAATCATCTAAGACAGGTGAAAGAAGGTATGCAAAGCCAAGAAACAACAAACCTGTTCACCACCAGTGTGGGAAACCAGGTCATACAACAAACATTTGCTGAAGCAAGAATGGTAAGTCCAATCCAAAAACTAATTTTAATGGTTATTACTTTAACTGTAATAAGTTTAGACATCAAGCACGTGAATGTAAGACAAAGGAAATAAAAACACCTAGACTCAATGGTAATTTCTATAACTATCACAAATATGGTCATAGAGCACAAGATTGCAGATCTAAAGGTAAGCAGTAGTGGACATCAAAGGTACAAGAGAAATCACCAAGAAAAGGCAATACTCACAATTGGGATTACAATACATGGCATAGTTTTCATTACTGTGGTGAGTATGGACATGTTCTAGAAAACTGCATAAGGACACATTTCAGAGGAAAGTCAAAAAGTTGGATGAATGGAAGCCTAGTTTGTCACAGTTGTCTAAAAATTGGTCATACAAGGAAAGATTGCAAGACTAGGGTACTTGATCCTATTGTTGATAAAATAAGGGAATAGATGAACAAGATATGGGTTAAGAAGTCTGAACCATGCAGCAGTGAGGCTAGTAAAGCTGAGGTCACCCAATCCAATGGATCAGGTGATCACATCATCTCCAACTAAGAAAAAGAGGTATGTAAGGAACTATATCTACAACCCTTATCTTACATCAGTTCCTAACATGAAATGTACAAAAGTTCATATTTGCATATGTTAAGATGCACCAAGACATATTTTGAAGACAAATGCCGAGTTGAGCCAATTGCACTATAGGTGTCGAGTACTATTCATGGACATTAAGGCCGAGTTCTTTAGTGAGTGCCGAGTTGTGTTGGCCGAGTAAGTTTTATGATGGCTGAGTTTAGTAAGTCGAGTGGAATGCAAGTTGTGTTAAAGCTGAGGATAGCTAGCTTGCACTAACTTAACGGGTAGAACATTCATTGCTTACCTACCTTGACCTTTCAAAGTATATAAAGGATGAACAGTTGACACTTCATTTTTACCTTGCAATTTTTACTGTTTACAGAGCGATTGAAGTAATTTGCAGAATTGATCTTAACGAAGTTAGCATCAAAGATTTCATCAGGGTGTCATCGGCAATCCTAAGGTGAACAATACGAAGTGTTACTTGCCAAGGTACTCTATTTATCATCTTTTGAACCCTAATTTCAAGATTATGGTTGGAAGTTCTTCCACACCAGCTAAGAGTATGGAAGGAGAACAACAACAAATTCAGTTAGTACAAAGTGATGAATGTGAACCTCTCAACTTTTGAGCTGTTCCTGAAAGTGAGATTAAGAGTGATTTAATGGGAGCCCTCTCATCCATTCCACCCAAGGTACTTATGATCCATGATGTTTGGTCATGTTATATGGTTAAGATTGGTGAAGTAGGTGATAGTGAATTGAGGAAATCCTACAGCAAATTGTGTGTCAATAGATTTCTGAAGGCAGAATTCAAACATCTAGCCAACAAAGGGTTAACTCATGCCCTAGATTTTCCACAAGGTTTCAAAGATGAATGGTTTAAGGTTATCCTTAGCTGAGTTCATGATATGTGTATGTGGTTGGATAATGGACTAGTCAAGATCACCAAAAGCATGATTCATCGAGTGATTGGATATCCTGTAGTGAATAGAAAATGAACAATGAGGGATAAAAACAAAGAAGATATTACACTGAACACTAGAGCCATATAGAACAACAGAGGTATGACTATCTCTACAATTATAGATCTAGAACTTGATTTTGGAGTAAGAGTAATAGCACATAAGTTCTATCAATCGAGCAGATTGGATAGTGTTCCTTGTACAACCGTTGATCAGGCATGGAAAATTGTTAAGAAGAATCATACATATGATCTTGCCGAGCTATACCAGACATAATTAGCTGAGAACCTAGCATCAATTAGAAAGGCTAAGAGCTCATCGTGTAAGTTTGGTTCCTTACTAGTATGTATATTTCTCTACATTCAGGATACATTTCCTACATTGGGAAATATTGTTTGGAAAAGGGATAGACCCATTACAGTTTAGATTAGTGAATGTATTGAGAAATTAGGAAGTAATTTCAATAGCATTATTGGGAGCTATTTTGTAGAATTCAAGAAGAGAATGAGATTAAGAACTAGAATTCCTGAGTCACTAGTAGAGAAGCACTATGAAGAAATCTATTTTCTAGTTGATACAGATAACACTTATATCCAGGCTGTGACACCTAGGATAACATGCTTAAAACCATTTCCATATGAAATTAACATTGATGAAGCATCAATTGCCATCATTGCACTCCTAGCTGAGGCAATTGATACTATAGTAGAGAGATTTGGAAATTTTGATGAAGCCAAAGCTAAAATTTCTATAAGCTTGAATGAGGGAACTATGGAAAGGAAAAGAAAGAAGATTGTGAAAAATATGAAGAAAATGGTTGGTTTAGGTAGTGATGAAGAACCTGAGGATGCGCCTTTAGGCCTGACGACTAGAGAAGGTGAGGATATATCTACAGAATAGGAAGTGAGTGCATCAGAAGAGGTCACTACGAAAGCTAAAGGTAAAAGACCATCAATTGTCATAGTAACCAAGCCGAGCAAAGCTAAACCTAAGGTTACACCTCCTACAGCTAATCATTTGAGGACTAGAGAATCTACTGTTACTTCTCCAGCAGAAGTACAAACAAAAGTATATGGAAAGAGGAAAGTTGCAGAAAGTAGTTCTGGAAAGGAAGCTAAGGTTGCTCCTAAGGCTGAGCTAAGTAAGCTAGCAAAGAGACCAAGAAGGAGACTAAATTTAGGAACAGATAGTGATGAGGAAAAGACAAAAATTGATGAACCCAGCAACATACCTACAACACAATTCAAGAAACCAGCTAGTATTGATGAAGTATGTGACACTTTGAGGAATTCAGTAGGGTTAGCAACTTTTAAGTTCATTAAGTATGAAAAATTGAATAATGTGGATAGGCACAAAGTTTAGGAAGCACTCTTGGATATGATGAGTACTTTCAGGTTAACTCCTATAGAGATAGGAAATCATGTGCCAAATGAACTATATGATTTTCTGTCAAGAAAATGGGAATTTGCACTTACCACAGAGAGACAGATCAGGGAAGGAACTCTAGCCAAGGTAATACTTGAGTTAACCTCAAAACAAAGAGCCAAATTCATTGAGGATTACAAGAGTAGGTTTGTTCCTAAGCTCAGAGGCTATGCTACTCTAAAAAATGTAATTGAAGGTGTACTACAATAGAGCACAAGGATCTGGAAGGAAATCTTTGGACTGATTGTTCCAAAAGATAAGAAATCTGGTGAGGGGACATCTGACCAAAAGACAAAAGAAGTTGAAGTGAAGACTACCCCTGAGCCACAGATAACTCAAGGTCAAATTGCCATAGAACAGGACAAAACCAAAGGTGCATTAGACTCAACTAATTCTGTTTATTTGACTGCAGACAGTCCTATGGATTTTATAGTTGATGATCCAAGAAATTTGAATGTTGAGGAACAAGATATGCCGAGTGGTACTTACACTGATTCACCTATTAAGGCAACTGGTACTAAAGAAGAAAAGACCACAGCATCTGATGAGATAATTGAAGTTGTCAATGATCAAAAAGGTGAAGAGAAACAACAAACCAATGCACAAGAGGTAACTTCATAGAATCCACCTATTTTAGAGGTTGTGAAAATAGTTTTAGATGGTGGAGTAGTGATAAAGGATATTGTTGATAAGCCTAAAGAAGAAGAGGCAATGCAAGTTTTGGTTGATCTACCACACTCTGCATCATCCACTCCCACTGGTTCTAAAACTGGGAGTATGCCAAACCCCCAGACAATATTGACAGAATTAAAAGAGGCAATGGACATTGACACTATCAAAGGGAAAGATATTATGTTTCCGAGCATAAGTTTTCCAGAGTTAAAGAAAATGAAAATTCTGAAGAAGAAGTCTCAAATTCTAGATGTAACATTAGATGAGGTCATTGTGAATCCACAATGGGATCCCAATGAGTTATCTTTTGAACAAATAGGGACTCTTCAAGAATTACTTAAGAGGAAGAAGAGGCAAGAAGAGATGAAGATAAAACAAAAGCAAAAGCAGGTGTTGCATGACATCAAAGACATATTTGCAAAGGCTTTTGACTTAGAGGATGAAATGCCTCAAGCTCTAATTATTGATTATCTAGTAAACATTGTACAAAAGGTAACTGTTGAAGACATAGACAACAATGAAAAGCTTCTACAATGGTCCAGGAGAAGATTTGAGAGCAAATTTCTAGAGAAAATCTCAGAAGAGATTGCCACAAAACAGGTTGAACTTTCTATTCTTGGACAAACTTTAGAGAAAGTTACAACCAATGTTTATTCTTTGTACAAAAAATTATGTGATGTTGAATTTTTCACAAAGGATAATCTACAACTTGTTGAGAAGCTATAGTTAGATTTGCGATCATCTGGCACTACTTTGGGTAAAGATATTACCTCTAGTTCTTTACATCTTACTAAGTTGATAAATTCACAATGGAGAATAGCCGAGCTTATGGCTGAAGATGGTAGAATAAGGGCCAAATTGATAACTATTCAGACAAGCATGTTGCCTCACTTGGAGGTAATACAGAAGGAACTTTCAATTGCAAAGGAGTTATCACAGAGTAATGCAAATCTATCAACTGCAGAAAGTTTAGTGAGTCTAGCTGTTGAGCTAGAAATAAAATTAGAAGTTATGAAGATTGCTAAGGAAAGCTGGGATACTACATTCGAATCCACCCTGCAGCTTCATAAACAATTTTTGGATAAGTACAATTTAACTCCACAGCAGTCAGTGACAAAAACAAGGGGGAAATCAATAAGGAAGTTGGAAAGGATACGGTATGATACATCAGTACATAATAGGTACACTTGTATATAAATTTTTTGAAGGCGTGTAAACTTTTGGTATGGATTATTTCTGAGTATATTCCTAGGGGGGGTACTTAGTGTACTTAGGCAATATTTTGATGAAATGAACAGAAGTAATGATAAGTGTTTTTTCCACTAATATCAAAGGGGGAGATTGTTAATCTCTAAGTTCTATTGATGATTAGTGACCAGCACTTAGTCATTCACTTAGGCATTTTTAGTTGGCTATCACTGTGGCCAAGATAAAACTATGCAAGCTGAGCAACATTGCCGAGCAGTTTTTAGTTTGCCTAGTTACATCGCCGAGTTGAGAAGGATACAGAGATGTTAAGTGCCGAGCGACAAAGAAGTCAAGTGCCGAGCATAATAGTTTTTGTATACATGTCTGGAATGATTTAAACTTCGAGGATAAGTGATCTGGCCGACTTGTATAAGCTTTTGGGCTGACTTATGTTTGCATTTAATATTCTTCTACGGAGTTAGTTATGCATTTAATTGTTTTATCCTATGCATGAACATTAATTGTAATACCATCAAGGTATGGGTATTAGATCTTGATCGTTGATCTAGATCTCGCTATCAAACTTGAACAGATATATTAGATTGCTTCTAAACCCTATTTTGTTAAGTGTAAGGAGAAGGAAGATGAAGTGTGGTGACTACATTTTTGAAGTGAAATACACAGAGGGTTATTTTGTTAAGAAGCAAAGATCAAGCAGAGTGACAACACAGTGAACACCAGAGTAAAGTTATATCAGATTATGAGATCATAGAAGGTACTGGAAAGAGGAGATGTGTCATCAACATCAAAGTGCATAATGAAGGATCAATACTTGAGACATTCTAATCATTGTATCAGGTAAAAATATCTTAACAGAGTGGTTCTAGCAGACCTTTCTTTATCTCCTAACAGAGTGCTTACTTTATTGTAAGTTGAAATCCTTTAACATGGTAGACTGTAATGATCTTTAGCTCTTAACCGGGCATACCTTTAATAGGGTAGATTAAATTTTGTAATCAACATTTGTAGCCTTAACAGGCACACTTTATTACTGCAATAGTGGAGAATTTTGTGGGTGTCATCCCCACCCCAGTTTTACCTATTTGGGTTTTTGGGTTACCAAGTTCTTGTGTTATGTGTTATTTATTTCATTGTGTGGATGCTATCTGAGATTACATTAGATTCATATATGTATGAATGTGGATCAGTTTATTTTAAGTGTTTAAATTTGAAGATCTGATTCCCCCCCCCCTCTCAGTATCTTTCTTTTCCATTATTGTATTTCCAACACATTGGAGAACAATCAAAAGGTAATTTATTCTATCTTGACACTCCTAAAACTACTTGTTTGATAGCTAAGAATGAAGATATATATTTGTGGAATAAGAGGCTATGTCATGTAAATTTTGACAACATGGTTAAAATTAGTAAGAAAAGAAAAGTAAGAGGCTTACCAAGCTTATCTAAACCTGACCATGTTATGTGCAAGAATTGTCAAATGGGAAAAATGTCAAAATCTAGTTTTAAGAGAAAAAATTTCTCTTCTAATGATATTTTGGAGTTAGTTCATACAAACCTATGTGGACCAATGAGAACACAGAGTTATTATGGTGATATATACTTTATTTTATTTGTTGATGACTAGTCTAGAATGATGAATGTTATGTTCTTAAAAGAAAAATCTGAAGCATTTAAGATGTTCAAATGGTACAAAGCTAAAGTGGAAAAATAAAATGGTAAAGAACTAAAATGTTTGAGATCTGACAGAGGAGTTGAATTTATTTCTGATGAGTTCAGTAATTTTTTAATGAGTATAGAATTAAGAGACAGGTTTATGCATCAAGAACACCACATCAGAATGGGATTGCTGAAAGAAGAAATAGATCAATTGTGGATTGTGCTAGAATACTGATGAATAAAAAGAATTTTGCACAAGTATACTGAAGGGAAGTTGTTAGTACTATTGTATACATATTAAACTGAGTACAACTGAAGAAAGATACAAACAAGACACCTTGTGAATTATGGTATGGTTATACACCTAATATGAGTTATTTTAGAATATTTGGAAGTCAATGCTATATTCTGAAAGATGATAGAAATAGAAAATTTGACTCAAAAGGTGATGAAGGAATATTTATAGGATATTATACTAAGAGAAAAGCTTATAAATGTTTGAACAAGTCTTCTAACAAGATCATTGAAAGTGAAAATGTAAAAGTTGATGAATTTGCTAAGAAGAATGATGAGGAAAACAAAAGAGAACTGGAAGACTATAGTAGATTTTTTTACATTGAAGGACCTGACACTTTTCCTGAGAAAATACCTAATGTTACTGAGCAACAAGGTAATATTACTGAGCATCAAGATGCACCAACCAAGAATCAAGAAGATGTTGCAATTGAAGATCAAGATGATATACCAACTGGTGAGCACAATGAAGAACAAAAAATTGAACTTGTACTTGCAAAATATATAAGAAGACATCATCCATAGAATCATATTATTGGAGATAAAAGAGCTGGCATGATGACATGAAGCAAGTTAAATAATAACACATGTTTGATTTGTGAATTTGGACCTAGAACTGTTAGAGATGCACTTGAAAATGAAGAATGGGTTAATGTAATGACTGAAGAAATTGAGTAGATACATAAAAACAAAACATGGATATTAGTATCGATACCGAGTGATAAGAATGTAATTGGCACCAAATGGATATTCAAAAAAAAATTGAATGAGAATAGACATGTAACTACAAATAAATCAAGACTAGTATGCAAAGGGTATGCACAAGAAGAAGGTATTGACTATGGAGAAACTTTTGCACATGTTGCTAGACTTGAAGGAGTTTGAATATTACTTTCTTATGATGCATACAAAGAATTCAAATTATATCAGATGGATGTTAAATCTACATTTCTGAATGGAATACTAGAAGAAGAGGTATACATTGAACAACCTAAAGATGTTATCGATCCTAATCAAGAAAGCATGGCATGTAAGTTACACAAAGCACTATATGGACTAAAACAAGCACTGAAAGCATGGTATGAAAGACTACATTCCTATCTTATCAGTATTGGATTTTTTAGAACAAGTGATAACAACAATTTGTATTTGAAAGGAGGAAATAATGATAAAGCCCTTATTGGTGAAATATTTTTTGATGATATTATATTTGGAGGTAATGATAACTTATGCAAATCATTCACTGATGAAATGAGGAAAGAATTTGAAATGTCAATGTTTGGAGAGATCAAATTTTATCTTGGTTTGCAAATTTTACAACAAGCTGAAGGCATCTAAATTACTCAATCCAAATACATCAAGGAAGTATTGAAGACATTCAAAATGGAAGAATCAAAACCATTCGGAACACCTATGGTTACATTATGAAAATTGACCAAAGAAGATAAGATGCCTGAGATAAATTAGACATTGTACAGATCTATGATTGGAAAGTTGATGTATATTGTACACACAAGACCAGATATTGCACACGTAGTTGGAATTGTAGCAAGATTTTCTACTAATCCTAAGGAATCATATATGACTAATGTAAAGAGAATTTTTAGATACTTGAACAACACTGAAGATTATGGATTATGGTACAAAAGAGAAGGCAAATTTGAACTAAAAGTTTACATAGATGTTGATTGGGTTGGGAACATTGATGATAGAAAGAGCACTACTAGTGGAGCATTCTTTGTGGGAGAAAGATTAGTTACTTGGATAAGTAAAAATAAAGGATGCATATCCCAGTCAACTGTAGAAGTAGGATATGTTGTTGTTGTTGCAAATTGTTTGAACATTGCATGGATCAAACAACTTTTGAAAGGTATGAATGAAGAGATCACTGACCTAGTGATAATTTATTGTGATAACACTAGTGCAATAAATATTTCAAAGAATCTGGTGATGCATGCAAAAAACAAAACACATATCTATAAAATATCACTACTTGAGGAACAAGTACAAGAAAAATAAGTGACACTGGAATATATACAATCAAAAGAACAAATAGTTGACATATTCACTAAACCCTTACCAAAGGATACATTTGAGTACTTGAGGGGTAGACTAGGGGTTCATCCCTTGTCTATTGGTCACTAAGATGACTAGGAGGTTGCATCAACCTGCATGTAATCAAAATGTCAATCACATTGATGCAAAGCTGAACTAGACTGAAAATGGCATATCAGTACACTACAAGGTACTTATAGTACTGAACCAAAAACCAGAGATATGTTTTTGGCTAATGAAGAGTTGTATATTTCTTTTTGGCATTGTTGTCAAATGGAGAGAATGATCAATGAAATATCTAGCCACTGCAAGGGAGAAAAGGAGAAAAGAGTAAGTGAGAGAACTGATATATCTATCTACAGAAAGAGAGAAGATTCAAGAACAAAAAACTTAAATCTGTAGGGAGAGTCTGCATGGTGAGTTTTTAATGATGATACATATTATATATACAAGCTAAGGAGAGCTACAACATTTTTCATATAGTTGTAGAATAAAAGTTTGGTATTCTATGGCATTTTTATATTGCATATTTCATATTATGTTGGCATCAATGCCAAAGGGAGAGATTGATGAACTACAACTGATTGTATGTTTGAAGTCATTTTGTTGATGATCAACCAAGTTACAGATGTGATGATAGACATTAATTAGTTAATGTATTGTTATTGATGTCTACTTATTTTCTTATCATTATGGTAACAAACATATATTATGGATTAAAGATCTAGAACAAACAAATTTTATGTGGTCGGTAATTGAAGAGTTTTGTATACATCGAGTAACAGTAAACACTAAGTAAATATAGTGTATATCGAGCTTAGTGATAACCAAGCTAGGGATCACTGACACACCACGGTATTGACCGAGCAATTAAATCAAAATGAGACCCACTAAAATGATGAGCTGGAAAATTGGTGATTCCGAGGTAAATGATAAATTTTTTATGAAGATCAAATGACTATGAAAATTCAAGGATGATCGGACGAAGAAGATTGAAACATGTTTTTGACACAACTGTTGAGGAAGATTTAAACGAAAAAACCAACGATGGAGATTAAATAGAAAAATGTAAAGGATGGAAATTAAATGAGCTATGATGTCTATATAAGAGACAAGAGATTCATTATGAAACACCTGATGCACACACATGAAAACTTCATGCATGATTGATCAAACTGGTTGAAGACAGAACCGAGCGTTTCTGCAGACAACACCGAGCGATAGAGGAAAGAGCATTTACTGAGCAGAATAGAGTATGAAGAATCAAAGGAATTGAAGTGAAACAAATTGATCAGAGGTATTATGTACTTAGCATAGATCTGAAAATATGCAAATAGAGTTGTATTTGAATCAGATCATTACTGTATCAGTTTAACCATTGTTACAGATAAATCTCTTAACCAAGTAGGACATAAAAGTCTTTATTATGACATTCTAATGAATGTTGAGTATTTTATTGTTGACCCCATAGTGAATGAATGGTCAAGAGATAAATGTTAGTGATAAATCCTCTATCCAGGTCACATTTAACAGTGTGCATTGTAACCTTTAACAAGGTTGGCTCTTAACTGAGCTCACTTCAGAAGAGTGAAATATTTTTGGTTACCGGTCCCAGGTGGTTTTTCCCTTAGCAGGGTTTCCACATTAAAAATATTTTTGTTAATGTGTATATTTTTGTGGATTATTTTTTTTCTTTACACATTACTTTATCTACATTGATCAGTAATCACAGTATTGATTTACTGCTACTCGGTAGATGACTAGACAATGTGATAGTTGGATATCTAAAGTTTGAAGATCATAGTTTATATTTCACCGAGTTGATTTAAATTTTTAAAATTGTTGTTATATACATCTGGGAGAATTTGGGACTGTAAGATAACTGGAGCTAACTGATTCACCCCCCCCCCCTCTCAGTTATCTAATAGTTACATGCATCACTTAGGATTTATATTATCATGAAATCCCTCTAAAAGGTGAAGGATTAAAGGCATTCAAACTCTACAATAGAGGTTTGAAGATAGTTTTGATCTGGACAAATTTGTCACATCTATACCTTAGAGAGTTATTTTGAAAATTTATCCCTCTCTATCCATTATTGATCCTAAATTTTCTTCCATAGTAGGAGTGTCCATAGTTTCCAAATGATTACTTAACTCAGTATATTAATTTCATGTCTTACTAATAGTAAATATTGTTCATAACCAATTCCACAATGATCATTCAGTTCCTAATAGCTTTTTTTTTATAGAAATCCTCAATTATTTCTACTTAAGTGCATGTGATTTAACTTCTTGCTATTAGAGAATTGGATGAAGATCTTGTTGTGGTTCTACAACATACGCCCCATTTAGGCTACTTAGCCTAATGGAGACCCCTTTTTTGGGTATTTCAACCTTTTGGTTGATTTGATTAGGCATCTAGTGAGTCAGATTGTGGGCCAATGTGCTCCCAATAGTTAGATGTCGGTTGAGTCAACCTTTGGTGCTTTTCCCTCTTTTCTTTCCTTTTTTGGCTTCTTTTTGTTTGTGTATTTTTTAGAGTTAGTTTTAATTTCCTTGTGTATATACTTAGTTGTTCCTTTTGAATTTCTCATTTTCAATAAAGATTGTTGATGAGGCATTCTTTGTGATTGCAGAATTGAGAATCTCAATGTGTCATGATATGAACTGATGAGTTAGAGAAATTCTTCGATGGAATTGACTTGCAGTTGTATGAAGATGAGAACAAAGAGAATTTATATTCTACCAAGAACATTGTTCAATAATTCATGGGAATTATGACTGTGGTGAACAAAAAAGATGATTTGCAATAGATGTTTTAGTTCAAGGAAACTGTGAAGCAAACCATGGATGACATTGAAGAAGTTCAAAAGTTAGAAGCACACCTTTCCAGGTTCAGGGAGAGGCAATAGGGGAAGTTGAACTTTATGGAGTTACTCAGTTTTGATGAAGTCCAAGAAGTTACAAAGAGATTCTACAAAGCTCACCCTAGGATCCTGCCAATGGACTTAGCCTTTTTCAATTAATGAGGTTTTTTGCTGGTTTTTTACACTTTCGCAGTTCGGGCTTTTGTTGGATTTTCAGAGTCCAAAAGTTTGAAATTCTAGAGTTTTGTTGGACTTTCACTGGTTTTTTGTTGGTTTTTCACACTTTCACAGTTTGTACTTTTGCTAGATTTTTGGAGTCCGAAAGTCCAAAGTTCTAGAGTTTTGCTGGACTTTCGCTGGTTCTTTGTTGGTTTTTCACACTTTCATAGTTTAGACTTTTGCTGGATTTTTGGAGTCCAAAAGTTTGAAGTTCCAGACTTGCTAGAAGTTTCGTTGTCCAAAACTTGCTGGAAGTTTCGCAGTCTAGACTTGCTGGAAGTTTTGCAATCTAGGTTTGCTAGAAGTTTTGAAGTCTGGACTTGTTGAAAGTTTCACAGTCTAAAACTTTTGTTGAAATTTTTAGAGTTTCTTCGTCAGCTGGAATTTTCAGAGTTTCAGACTCCAAAGCTCCAAAGGAAAAAGGGGACCTTCAATTTTCCTACACTTTGTGTACAAAGAGATCAAAATTTCAAAATTTTTTGAGTTTGATTACCTTTTCAGACTTTGAAGGTCCAAAAGTCTGAAACTCCAGTATCAAATTCCAGATATGACAACTATTCTACCAATGAAATACCACTTTAAGGGGGTACCACACCCCCACCAATGGAGGACCTCCAACAACTTTTCCATTTCAAGGAGGATATGCAGATAATGCTGGAGTATGAAGAATAGATCAAATCTTTTGCCATAGAATTGGTCATCTTTAGGGAGAAGCAAAAACAATGCCTCAGTGTCATCCAAGTTGCAGACTTTGAAGAAGCGTGGGAGATAGTGGAGAGATTATAAAAGGCGCATCTAGACATCCTCCAAAAATGACTAAGTATTCAGTTTTGGACTTAGTCAAATTTTGCAAAAGGGAGATTTTTTTTATGCTTTAGCCATTTTCTCAAGTTTAGTTTTTTTGCTTTTCGGACTTTGAAAGCCCAAAATTTTTGGAGTTATAAAGATCCATACTTAGCCATTTTTTAGATCTCCTTTTTTTTCAGAGTAAAAGTTGAGGTCCGAGTTTCTGGTCCATTACAGTGTGAAGAAGATTTTTGCATGAAGTAGAGTTTCAAATCATATTGATAAAAAACTGGGGTTCACTTTTGCACGACTAAAGTTCCTCTATTAGTCTTCACCGCATAGGGAACTCTAGATGAAGATTCCAAGGGAGAACTTAAAGATCAAAAGGAAGTTTTTAGTTAGAAACAGTGGAGCTCCAGTTTTTCTCTCTCTTCTTTCTAAGCGAGCTTGACCCTAAATTCATGGACAAACCGATTGTAAATGGATTAAGGATCTATGCAAACTGTCTAGCATTAGTTTAGTAGTATTTTTCTTTAGCAAGCTTTAGTTTTAGTTTGTTTTCATTTTTTTAGAGCTTTTGATGCCCTAGTTTCGAGGTTCAGATTTTGTATATTAAAGCACTATATATTGTAATTAAAACAATGTAATACGGTTAGATCTTTTATGCAATAAACATATACAATTGGTGCTTCATTCACTATGTGATATTTTCTATTGTCTAAGGGAATTTTATGAATGTGTGTTTGCTCATTCATTTCTTTCAAAGAGCCAATTAGGTTTATTGTGTTTTGGATCTGCAATTGATTAAATTGGAGTGTTTTTGTTGTTCATCGAACTTGCTGTGACAAATGATTGGGAAAGATAATTATGTTGGTTCAATGATAAATATGTCTCGTGTTTGTGTGTTCACTTGTGGCTTCACAATTTTGACAGATTTTGAAAATCTTGCATCTTGATATATTTCTCTCCAAACAATTGCCTCTATTGGGTATAGAATTGTGACATGGTTTGATTCATATTCAGTGGGTTCTGATCTTTCCATCATTTAATTCACAAGAATGGTTTGGCAATGGTTTATGTCCGTTAGGATTTCATTTTCAGCAAATTTGTTTTAAATTATTGTTACCCAAATATTTTGAGTTTATTTGACAATATAGATAATTAGGTGACCTTCATAAAGTTTCAACATAGATTTCACATCATTAATAAGCTAAATGCATTGGTAAATTGGAAAAATACAAAAAAAACAAGTACTAAAGTTTTTTTGCAGTTTGACATCTTGAAAGTACCAGCAATGGCCTCCTTGTGAACATTCACATTTATCTTCAAATGAGTTTACCAAGAAGGTTGTACCATGAACACGGAGAACCTTGGGAATAACTTCGTTATTCTTTCAAGAGAGGAAATCGAATCTCGAGATCCTAGCAATTGACTTGTTTAAAAACAATGCTCAATAAATCTCATATCAATTAAGTTTGTAGTTATCTAGGTATTCATTCTTATGCAGTTGTCATAAGTGAAGATAATAAGTAATCTTATTTTTAATCACTTATATGGTGAAGGATTTTAACAATCCTTATTGATTTCCTCAAAAGTATTCAACCTCATATAATAATTTATAATATCTTAGTTGCATTTTGAATATATCATACCCTAGCACATAATTATACTAGTTTTCCTCAAACATAAAATCTTGATTTTATTTGATGATATTAGTATAGAAATGAATAATAATAGTTTATACTCCAATATCAGTCTAATGCTCAGAAATATCTCTTTCTAATGCTATTTGTTAGAATATTTTAATTTAAACTGAGATTTATCAAATTTATACAAAGTTGATCTATGTTTAGCAAATTTGTGTCTTATAATTCTAGATCCAATGGGCTTTCATCCTTAAGTTGATTGAATCATATTCTTTGTCCCATAACACAAGAGTGCTATATCACAAAGAAGATCCATAAAATGTTCCATTGGTGGATTGCACTTGATTAGTATAAGATTGGTTTTCCTAAATCTAAAACGGATTTTATCTACCTTGGCTCTAATACCATGTTAATATTTTCAGATATCTACCTAGGAAAATACAATCTTTATGACTGGAAGTATATTGAAAGAAGTTAAAAATAAAGAAGAAAGGATAATACCCAATTATGAATTCTTTTTGTTGATGTAGAGGCCTAGGTGGACTTACAATCAACAACTTCAAGAGGGACTCCATTTTCCTTGTAGCAACACCAAACTGGCTTCTTCTGAAGGATCATCCTCATTGATCCAATCAACACCATAATAAATTCGAGTGCACATCAAATCCTTATGCCACCCATAGGCTCCACACCATTTTAAACACACCAATGTCCCTCAATCCATCCACTAGATTCAACCATTCAACTTGATCATTCAACAATCCTTACCCGAGTGCTCTGTTAGCTCTTTTTCTTGTAGAATCAATTACAATAGCAATAAATACCAAGCTCTCCTATACCCAAGTTGGATTCTCACAGGGAAAAGGGTAATTAACAAGGATAAGAAATCCTTCTACACTTTGGGCTCCACATACCCAGGTGGGTGCACCTTTGACTAAATATTATCTTTCAACAATTTTTTAGCAGTGGATTAAGGATTGGTGATCCTTCTTCTTTTTATGCCATTTAGGCCTAGGAAGGCTAACCTATTGATTCACTCTTCAAGGAATCACTAAAATGAATTGTACTAAATACAATTTTCTAGACATGTATTCAAAATAATAGAAGTATATAGATCGATTAAATTTGAATTGATGATAATAACCACTTGTCATCATTCTGACTAGTGCCTAATCTTGGGTGATAGAGTCAAAACAGAGCATACATATATTAAAGATAATCAATGGAACTATTAATGAACCCCAGATAGAATTCCTTATAGACTATCCTCTCATCCTCACACCCCTGTATCAAATCCCTGCATAAACCTTAACCCTCTGCAATTATCTGCAAGATTTAAAACTCTCCTTGAAAGTAACTTATAGACAAGAACATGGCTACTTTATAACTAGTATACTCAAAATTCCTTACAAATTGAACATACAAGAATTAATAGAAAATGCAAGAAGACATCATTGATATCAAAATGAAGATTCCATTGTATTTTATTGATGTAAATTTGATATCAGTACATTCAAAGACTCAAAAAACCAACATTCAGACACAATTTAGTAATTTGCCTTGTAGTTTTATTTTACCATCCTTATTACAATACTAGAAATTGATACTTATAGATAGCCACAGTCATCTTGGAATCCTTTTGGAAAATAAGGATGCAACAAGCTACGGATGACTGGACTAAATGACAAAATACAGTTTCAAGAAGAGATAAAATTTCAGGCGGATGGGAGTAACAAATTTTGCTATTAGCCATGTAATCTTTTGTCCTGTGACCGCATGAATGCTTGAAGTTGCTTTGAGGTGGCTGGGTCCTTGTCATCTTGAAATTGTTCTCTTGTTGGTGCAGAGGCCCCAATATTTTATTTGTTCAAACTGCTCAACCTCTTTGGTGTTAGCTGTCCCCTTTATGTTTATTGTATCATGCTACCGGGGTGACTATTCCATAATTGCTAACCCATGTGGTGAACACCTCATCACTTGGCCGACTGAAGCTGAGGACCTCATCTTTCTAGCTGTTGAAATCTTCCCAGTCACTATTAGCCTTCTCAACTTCTGCCTCCTAGGATTCAAAGAATGCCTTGGCTTTATTTAAAATATCAATAGTTAGCACAAACCAGCCAGTATTTGCCAATGTAACAATACTTTTTGTCCTGATGGTCAGTGCTTCATTCAATTGTCTTATCCATAAGGCTTCATTCTTTATGTTCCCATCTTCTTTGAACATATTGGGATACATATCGTATCTATCCTTGGAAAACTCTTCTCTCAGAATTATGACCCTTTTGATGATCATGTTCTTCTTGATGTCCAAATTAACAATTAGTTTGAGACATTTATGGGTGCTTGTCAGGATAATATCAATGTTATTTTTTTCCTTTGAGAGAGAGTAAAAGGATTTGACATGGGCTGCCTTCCCTTTCCAATTATTCACTATCAGATCCCATTGCTTCTTTTCATCCTCATGTTTGCTGGTGATGCTTGCAATCTTCTTTCCTAGTAAATAGAGGTTAGAAAGGTTAACCTCACTGGCACACCTTTTGAGGTTGGAAAATATCTGATCTGAATGTTTTTTCTTTACCAATTCCTCAGCCTCTTTGTATGCTAGGGAATCTTCAAGATCCCTTTTACCCTCTTCTTCTAGCCTTGTTCTTTCACTGATCAACATGTTCTTCTCAGCCTCTAATTCTTCTCTTTTAGCATTAATGGCTTCTTGGGTAGTAGGACTTAAAGGTGCAGGGGATGGGGGATATGTTACAAAAGGACTAGAGGAAGAGGGCCGATGAGGTTCTTGAGCAATTACACCTTGGGGCACAAATTGGATCTTTTGTTTACCCTCCAGCTCTGCTATTCTGTTATCTTTCATCAAAGATTTAACCTTTTCCTCATGATAAGCTTTAAGTACAAATTCATATCTCTCATTTAAGCTGACATAGGCCTCCTTTTCTCTCTCAGCTACCTTCATGCTTAAATTAGCTATTTGAACCACAAGGTTTGCAGCTTCAGTTCCTGAAGTGTCAGCAACCCTCTTTACAATTAGGTTGCCTGTATCTTCAACATCATCATCTTCCTTTATTCTCCTCTTGTCTTTTTCTTTAATGACCAGATTACCAAAGCTGCATGATCTTCACTAAACTGGGCACCAATTGATGTCTCAATAGTGCTCATAGGTTTAGCTTGCTTTCTTACAACATCAAAGACCACTGCATCCGATAGATCCCATTGTGGCAATATGAGAACTCCCTGCCTTTTAACCATTTGTTTTCCCTCTTCAGGGGTAATCTTATCAAAATTTGATATCATTTCCTTCTTAACTTCTTTCTCTATATCCTCCTTGGAATAATTGGGTTGATTGTATTCATCAATATGGCACCTCCATAGAAATTGAATGAAAGCCCTGGTTTTGATGAAATTGTCATCAGACAAGAATTCATCACTGGCCTATTTGGTTATAGGATCTAACTCCTTACCAGCAAAATCTCCTACTATGAGGTCAGTTGTTGTATGTCTAGGTGCTTTTGGCATCCCTTCTTGCAGCTCTTGAGTGGTAACAACTACTTCACCAGCATTCCTAAATTGTACTAGTTGTTTAGCAATGGCCTGATCATCATACTACACGGGGGATTGGGAAGGAGAGTATAATTCACTCTCCTATTCTTTGGTTTCCACCCTTTGCCTTTTGGGAGAGGGCACTTCTTGAACACTGATATTTTCTGGTCTCTTTCCCTTATGTTGAAGAGGCTGGTCAGCTTTGGGAGCAATAGTAGTGTATCCTCTCCTTTTATATACTACATAATTCCTTGGTGGGACTATTATGCCCCGTGGAAATCTATTCAGGACAACAAGAGCCCTTTTTGGGTCATTTTCAATTGCTCTCTACCTCTTCTCATTTAGGGTTTGCCTAATTCCCTCAAAAAGATTCATTAGGGAATCAATTTTGTAAGACCATGGTAAAAAAACCTTTAAAGGATCATAAGTCCTGTCAAATTTTTTTATAAAGTCCAAAGACTTCTTGTACGCCATCCATTTCTCTTTCCTGATTTCCTGAACATTAAGGTCAAAAATATTTCTAATGATATCCTCTAGATAATTCAATTGATGTTCTAACATCACACATTTAGTCCTCTTCCTGAACATACCCATAATAAAATCTTCATTGTCTGCATATCTGGACACTGAAGTGGCTAAATGATAGGGCTCAAAATATTTATCAAACTGTGTCCACCCACCTTTGGTTATGATAAAGTGACGGGCTCTTGTGAGGGTAGGAAAGATATTTCCCTTCATCATTCTGGTTAGGGCTTCTTCCTGTAGCCCACCTAATTGCCTTATAATTTCTGCTACTCCAATCTTGAGTGGGACTTTGTAGGGTAGCACATAAGGAGTATCTATGAAACCATAAACCCTAATTACTGTAGAAAAAGGGTACAAAATTAAATCTCCCCAATTGTGAGCAATTTTTAACTCCGGGGAATATTCCATAGGCCTTAAAAGCCTCATCATTTCATTGTGAACCCTAGCATTCTGTTTACACAGCAGTTACTTGAGTCTAGTTGCAAATACCTTATCAAAATACACATAACTAGCATTTTTCTTGTCCCATGACAAATCTGCACTCCACATTTGAACAGGCAATTCTTTACCATCTTGGAATTTATCTAGTTCCATTTCTTCCTAAAAAAAGTCTACACTGTTGAACAAGAACATATGCATCATGAGGGAATACCAACCCATTGGTTTTTGTATGTTGCCATCTTGAATTCCTGATAGACCCTCATGCATCTCCTGAGCAATATAAGATGCAAAATCAAATACTACTGACAAGTGGGGATGCAGAATTTGAGCAACCATCAACATTATATGGACAGGCATTGCCACCTCTTCATCTATACCCAAAACATTCCACATAGCACTGTACATCTTTCTGGCCTTACCATTAAAAATATCCAACTTGAAAGGTTCCGGGGTTCTAGGCCCTACCACAACCAATTTCCCTATTTTTTTGACATACCCCTTCACTACTTCACCCTGTAATAATCTCTTTGGTTCTAGTATACTTCTTTAAAGTACTCAAGATCAATATCATCCATATGTTGAGAGGTGTCAGTGAGCTTGAAAATCCTTTTGATTTCATCAGCTGATACAGTCAATAGTATATTTCTCTGGGTATCCCTAACAACCCTAGCCACCTTATCATAAGTGTTTGCAATCAAGGTGAACAAATCAATGTCCATGAACACACTAGGTGCTATCAGTTTTCCCACATCTAATTCCCAAATATTACTGTCTGGGGTAGGGGCATTCCTCTGGCTATAGGTCGTTCTGAACAGAGTGAGGCCATCAAAACTGGTATTGGTATCTTTCGCCCATCTACCAGAATCGTATAATCCTTCTCCAATTTTGAAGCGGGGATGTGGTGGCACTACCCTTTTAATTAGTGTAGCATCTCCTGAGGACAGTGGTAATTGTTGCAACAAATCTTCCTTGACATTTCTCTTTTGGTAATCAACCTCTCCAGAAACTTCAACTCTAGGGGCCATTCTAAGGTTTTTTCTCTCGATACTAGACTCAGATTCTGAAACAAAGCACTAAAACCTTTCTGAACTACAAATTACACCACAATTTGAATGCTAGTGAATCAGTAAGCTTACCCGTTCTGTACAGAAGTTGCGTGAAGCCAAGTTTCTCTGTAATCCCATTTTTTCTCGAATGATTTTGATGAATCATTATGACTGCAAGTCGACTTAATCAATTCTACAGCCTCAATCAAATCAATCTTTTGAATTGAATTCGACTAGAGTTGTCACACATTCTGTAATTAATTCACAGGCTTCAATTTCGAGGCTTAACGGCTCTCTGCAACATATTTTACCAACTTTTAATTTGAGCCATTGATTCGAGACATCATTCTCTGCATCTAACGGCTATCTTATTTTCCCAAAAACAACTGTCCACTGAGGAAACATGTCACCACCGCTTAATCACTTACTCGCTAGATGTCAAGCACTTTCCCTTTAATCGATTAAGCAAGCCATCGGATATGAAACAACTTAACAGTGGTTTAACTCTCGCCAGCTTTGAATTTCTGGGCCCACCAGCTGCCAAATGTCATCACCACTTAATGGCTTGCTTGTTGGATGTCAAGCATCTTGGGTATAAGCCATTAAGCCAATCGTTTGATCTTTTTGAGCTTTAACACCTTTTACACTTGTCTGCGACTGGACACACATTCTTTCCTGGACAGGTGTCACCTCTGCTTAATCCCTTGCCTGTTAGATACCATGCACTTTTCCTTTAAGCCATTAAGCGGGTTGTTTGATCTTTTCATACTTTCCCACTATATAATAGAGTGCCTTTACGACTGTTCAACCCCACCAAGGACACACATCACCTCTACTTAATTGCTTACTTGATAGATGTCGTGCATGTTCTGATTAAGCCATTAAGCGAGCTGTCAGATTTAAAACAACTTTCTCATTGTTTTGCTGAGAACCTTTATGACTTGTTTGGCCCCACCAAGGACATGCATCACTACCACTTAATCACTTTCTCGTTAGATGTCGTGCACTTTTTAATTAAGCCATTAAGCCAACCATTCGATCAAAGCTGACTTGCTCAACACATAAGGTGATGACGTAAAAGGGACTTTTCATGGTGAGACTTAGAAATTATTAAAGCGGTTAGGAATCACAATCTTTTTGTAAAAATCAACCCATTTAACATGGTCACATGACTTGAGGTGACTTAAGTGACTGAAAAAGTAACACAAAAATAGAATTGGTCAAGACAGTTAGGGTTTTTTAGTCATTTTCCACCATTTTCAACTAGGTTAAGGTTTTGAGCAAACTTTGCAGAGGCATAAGAACAATTTTAATCTCAATTTCAAAGCCTTGGACACTACTAATGACAAAAGACCCTAGGAAAATTACAAGTCACAAATTAAACAGGAAATAGCACCAACAGTGGCTCTCTCTGAGGATGTTTAAACACTAGGTTATAACAAGAACCACAGATCTCTAGGGAAGTAGACCACAAACCAGACCAACCTAAAACTGGAAACAAACACACAATAGAAAGGAAACACACCTATACATATAATACATACTACTGTGCATGGAGACGAAAATTCAATTAAAGAACTTTTTCAGGAATTGTCCATGCACTGGCAATTCCTATTCTTCATCATCCAGATTCTTTAGGAAATAAGAATCTTTTCCAAAGATCCAAGATATAAAAAAAGTTCCAATCCATAGTGATTCAAATTTCTTGTGTTTACCTTTCTCTTCAGCCCTAATATTCCACTGTAATACAAAATCACCAGGCAGAAACTTTCTCTCATCTACCCTTCTGTCAAAAAGGTATTTCATTTTTTGCTGTAATTTGATATTTTCTCTCTGGCTTTCTCTCCTTATTTCATCCAATTCTACCATCTGAAACATCCTTTCTTCCATGGGTTCAAAGATTTCTATTCCTTCATCTTGGATAAATTTGTAAATTGGGAGCAAATTGTTGACAGGCATTCTTGACTGAACACCATAAACTAATTCAAAAGGAGACTTTCCAGTGGCCTTCTTGATAGTAATCCTATCAGCCCAAAGGGAAAGTTTCAATTTAACATGCCAAGCTCTCTTATTTCCCTCCAAGGTCTTTTTTAAAATTTGCAAAATACTTTTATTACTGGATTCTGCTTGACCATTAGCTTGAGGGTGGTATGGAGATGAATAGGACATAACAATTCCCATATTAGAGCAAAAGTCAGTGAATTCTTTAGACCTAAAGCACATGGCATTGTCCATTATCAATTTAAGGGGGACACCAAATCTTGTAATTATATTATCCATCAAAAAATCAATAACCACAGTACTTGTTGCCTTTTTGGTTGGGATCGCTTCTACCCATTTTATGAAATAATCAGTTGCTAGCAAAATCCAGCCATGGCCTCCACTTGATTTTTCATTAAATTATCCTATAAAGTCCATTCCTCACATAGAAAAGGGAGCTTTTGCTATCACTGAGTTTAATAACAATGCCCCTAAATATTTCATCTTGCTTGAAAATATCTGACAAGGCTCACATTTCCTGACAAAAGTGTGAGCATCTTGAAAAACACAAAGCCAATAATATCCAGCCCTTAAAATTTTGTGTGCTATTGTTCTGGCAGAATAATGCCCTCCACATATTCCAGCATGCATCTCTTTCAATACCTTTTCTAGTTGACCTTTGTCAAGGCATAATAACAAGATCCCATCTCTATTTTTCCAGAAAAAATCACCCTGCAACAAAACATACTTTTGTGATTGCAGATTCAAACTCCTCCTTTGGTTATCATTCAAGTCATCTAGATATTTAGCATTTTTCAGAAAATAAACAATATTGGTATACCAAGGTTGCATCTCAATACTTGTCAAGCAGTTTTCTTCTACACCAACACTGTTTACTTAGACCAAATCCAAATTTTATTTTGTCATCAACTTAGCCAACCCTAATCCCTTCACCAACTTAGTGATATGGATTTCTATGTCAAACTCTTGGACTTTGTTTATCCATTTACATCTCTTTCCTGTCACTTCATTTTGAACAAAGATGTCCTTGACAGCAGCATGAGGGACATAGGCTTTTACTTTTGCACACACCAAATAAGGCCTAAAAGCCTTGACTACCTTCACCTAAGCATAAGTTTGTTTTTCCATCATCTGATAATTTAATTGAGTTGATTGCAATGACTTACTTAAAAATGCAATGGGGTGCTCAAATCCTTCATTATCCTTCTGCAATAAGACTGCTGCAATAGTATGAAATGAAGCAAAAGTAAACAAAGAAAAGGGCTTAGTGTAATCAGGGGATACAAGGACTGGTGCTTCTTGAATAGCTTGTTTTATCCTTTCAAAGGCTAAGTGAGCTTCTAGGCCCCATTCAAACTTCACATTTTTCTTCAACAATTTGACAATAGGTTTAACCAGTTCTGCAAAGTTGACAATAAATCTTCTAACAAAGTTAATCTACCCTAGAAATGATTGTATAC
>MU226350.1:1793732-1816822 GCA_018584345.1 Thuja plicata
AAAATGAGAGGAGAAAGCTCCCTTTTATATGAAACTAGGGAACAATCTTCTAAGGAGGCCTACATAGGATAATTAAATCACCATTTAAGCCTTTACCCCTAGGAGAGGACCTATATTAAATATAATTCAAGAATCAATGCTTCGGAACCCGAAACAGCTGACCCAGAAGCAGGAAACAACTTTTACAAAGACCGACATCTAGAAACTGAAAGTTCCCAAGATTTGGACCCTGGGACAGGGTCGAGGTCGACCCTGTCCTAGGTTAGGGCTGAGGTCAACCCTATCCTAGGTTAGGGCCGAGGTCGACCCTATCCTAGGAGGTCGACCCTATCCCTAAATCCCAGAAACACAGGTCTGTATCCCAGAATGCAGAAATCAGGTCAGAAAATGGTGGACAAAAAGGCAGAATAGGGGGGGAAGCTATGTCAAGATCAAGAACCTAGTCAAGGCACTTTTCATGACCCCAAACCACTTACTCAGAAGGCTAAACAAGTCTAAAATGGAAGTGCCTCCATTTTTCGACTATACACATCCATATGTTGAGAGGTGTCAATTAGCTTGAAAATCCTTCTGATTTCATAAGCTGATACAGTCAATAGTATATTTCTCTGGGTATCCCTAACAACCCTAGCCACCTTATCATAAGTGTTTGCAATTAAGGTGAAAAAATTAGTGTCCATGAACACACTAGGTGCTATCAGTTTTCCCACATCTAATTCCCAAATATTATAGTCTGGGGTAGGGGCATTCCTCTAGCTATAGGCCGTTCTGAACAGAGTGAGGCCATCAAAACTAGTATTGGCATCTTTCGCCCATCTGCTAGAATCATATAACCCTTCTCTAATTTTGAAGCGGGGATGTGGTGGAACTACCCTTTTAATTAGTGTAGCATCTCCTGAGGACAGTGGTAATTGTTGCAACAAATCTTCCCTAACATTTCTCTTTTGGTAATCAAACTCTCCAGAAACTTCAACTCTAGGGGCCATTCTAAGGTTTTTTCTCTTGATACTAGACTCAGATTCTGAAAGAAAGCATTAAAACCTTTATGAACTACAAATTCCACCACAATTTGAATGCTAGTGAATCAGTAAGCTTACCCGTTCTGCACAGAAGTTGCGTGAAGCCAAGTTTCTCTGTAATCCCATTTTTGCTTGAATGATTTTGATGAATCATTGTGACTGCAAGTTGACTTAATCAATTCTATGGCCTCAATTAAATCAATCTTTCAAATTGAATTTTACTGGAGTTGTCACACGTTCTATAATTAATTCACAGGCTTCAATTTCACGGCTTAACGACTCTCTACAACATATTTTACCAACTTTGAATTTGAGCCGTTGATTCTGGACATCGTTCTCTACATCTGATGGATATCTTATTTTCCCAAAAACAATTTTCCATCGAGGACACGTGTCACCACCGCTTAATCACTTACTCGCTAGATGTCGAGAACTTTTCCTTTAAGCGATTAAGCGAGCCGTTGGATATGAAACAACTTAATTGTGGTTTAACTCTCGCCAGCTTTGAATTTTTGGGCCCACCAGCTGCCAGATTTCATCACCGCTTAATGGATTTCTTGTTAGATGTTGAGCATCTTGGGTATAATCCATTAAGCTAATCATCTGATCTTTCTCAGCTTTAACACCTTTTACACTTGTCTGCAACTGGACCCACATTCTTTCCTAGACAGGTGTCACCTCCACTTAATCGCTTGCCCATTAGATATCGTGCACTTTTCCTTTAAGCCATTAAGCGGGCCGTTTGATCTTTTCATACTTGCCCACTATTTAATAGAGTTCCTTTATGACTTTTCGGCCCCACCAAGGACATGTGTCACCTCCGCTTAATTGCTTACTTGATAGATGTCGTGCATGTTCTGATTAAGCCATTAAGCGAGCCGTCATATTTAAAACAACTTGCCTGTTGTTTAGCTGAGAACCTTTATGACTTGTTCGGCCCCACCAAGGACATGTGTCACCACCACTCAATCACTTTCCCGTTAGATGTCATGCAGTTTTTGATTAAGCCATTAAGCTGACCGTTCGATGAAAGCTGACTTGCTCAACACATAAGGTGATGACGTAAAAGGGACTTTTCATGGTGAGACTTGGGAATTATTAAAGCGGTTAGGAATCATAATATTTTTGTAAAAAGCAACCCATTTAACATGGACACATGACTTGAGGTTACTTAAGTGACCAAAAAAGTAACACAAAAATAGAATCGGTCAAGACAGTTAGGGTTTTTTAGTCATTTTCCACCATTTTCAACTAGGTTAAGGTTTTGAGCAAACTTTGTAGAGGCATAAGAACAATTTTAATCTCAATTTCAAAGCCTTGGACACTACTAATGAACAAAGACCCTATGAAAATTACAAGGCACAAATTAAACAGGAAATAGCACCAACATGCTCATTAGGCCTTAATCACTAGTAGCCCTTCTCAATGGTTTTTTCAAATAATACTGCAAAATTTCCCAAAACACTCAGAGATCTAAAGGCATATCTGGATACCCTTTTCCCTTTTACATAACATATCTCAGAAGTTCATATTAGTCCTTTGGACCAGATGTCAAAACCAATGCATTGTTGCCCTCCAAATAACCGTCATTAGCCCTCCTATTACAAAGCAACCCCTAACAACTCACATTTCCAAACCACCCAACCTTAAAAAAGAGTTGATTCATGATCCAAATTAATGTATTTTCACATTTATAGGAGATTCCACCATGTTCTACCTTCCCAAACACCAAACCCTTCTTCCTAGGTGCACTAGCCTAGGGCTTTGTCAACAAGACACTTCCAAATATTTCCATCTCCTACCAATGTATCCTACACCATCCAAGTAACCTATAATGACATAAAAATTTATTAGAAGTGGCCCTCCTTTGGGTGGAAATCTCAGACCTTGACAGGTCCAACCACTATGTACCCTCAATCAACAATATATCTTCAATCATAGATCTTCATCTTCAATCTCTCCATACGCCTATAACCAAACACATATGACACATATCATACATGTTTTAGAATCTCCCTACAAGTCACATTAACCATAGTAAGTCGTGGAGTCTTATACATTCATGGTGTCTTCAAAGCAATTGTTGATTGCACACCAAGACCCTGTCTAGGAACAATCAATACAAACTTGACTTTCTTTGTTAAAAAATTCACAAAATAACACAACCTTTGCATGGAAATGAATGAAAATTTAAATAAATACTATTACAATACATTCCAAATCAATATTTCATATAATGAATATTTTATGAACACAAACACCGTGATTGTGTCCTTATGGCAGAGAATAGACAGTTTGCAAGGAATTAAAATTTTATTGATTTAAAATTCATTACATTGCTTCCTTCGACACACAACACTCTAAAAAAATCCCTAAAAATCCTCTCTTACTCTCATTCACACTCACACTACCCAAATACCCTTCTACTAATTGGTTGATAGTTACAACTCCCTGCCAAACCGCTTGCAGTCAGTTTAATGACTGTTACATTTAGTATATTGTTGTCAAGTTGACAACATAGTTTTCAACTTGACAACTCTCCATTCCTTTATCATTGTATTTAACTCTTTGAAGGAATTTTAGGATTCTATCCTAACACTAAAGACCTTATACCCTTCTTTAACCCCATATGAGCCTTCATAGGCCTCATTTTGCCAATTTGGGTAAATTTACATATTTAGCACTTTTAGTGCATTTGACACTTTTAAATGGATCTAATGGCCAACTTACAATCATTTGGACCTTATATGTATTTAAAAAATATCACCCACACCTAGGATCCTCAAGTGACCCCAAGGTGCACTTCTAGCCTCCAAATTCCATCATGGCTTACATCATTGATCCTTTTACAAAGGATTTACATACCTATAAAAACATTGTTAAAAGCATAATCAAAGGACCAAATGTGGTCTTATTAAATTTAAAATGACCCATCATGGTCATGTTTGTCTTTCATTCCCCCTAGGATCTATCAGTGACCCTAGTGTTTGTCTAGGCCCTTTGTGCTTGGCCTTGGTGCTCCTACACCACTCTATCTCCCCTAGGATCCATCAGTGACCCTAGTGTACCTTCATGTCCTTGGTGTTCTACACCAAATAGGCTTTAGACCAAGCTATGAGTTTATGAGCATAAAATTTGGGCTGGTTTTCTTCACCATTTTTCTTTCAAACAATCATTTACAAGGCATAAAAGCATTAGATAGGAATATTTGTCATTTTTAGATCAATTATAAAGGCCCCCTTTTTTATTTTTTACATTGTATCAACATTTTAATTGCCCAAACTATAAAAAAAGGTCCTTATAAATCTTGTAAGAAAATTTGGAGGACCTAGGGCACAATGCTAAGCCACATACACACACACACACAACATATACAACCTTCACTTGTATATAAGAGTTGATTAGAGAAGGTATATGCACAGGTGATGAAAATGCAGATTTGCCTAAGAACTACTGGCGCTTACCTAGCAAGATTTACTATTGTTAAAATAATCACAAGTCCATTTGTTGCCGGATCAAGCTCCTAGTAGTGCTTGGTCAAATCTGCATGCTTGTCACCCGTGCATATACCTTCTTTGATCAACTCTTATATTCATAGGTGAAGGTTGTATATGCACAGGTGAAGGCTGATCAGCTCCAATCTCCTGTTTGTATGTATATGTTATCAAGGAAGCTCCATTGAGAATATTTTCTACTTGAGACATTTGAATTATTAAAGAAATTGGCATTCAAAATACATGTACCCCCCTCAGCACATCAATGACCTCTTGGATCAGCTCCACAATGTACAATACTTCACTAATATTAACCTCAATTTAGGATATCAAATTAAGGAATTTGGTGAATATTTGCTTCTGTGAAGGAATTTGGGTTGGAAGGCGTTGGGCAAAGAACCAATAGTTTGGTTAACCCCATATGCACTTCTAATATATTGTGCGTATAATATATATGATATTTTATTTCGATTTACAAACTAGTATATTATCTGAATATCTTTCTTTCTTGCCACAATAAGAATGATTTTCAGGTGGAAGACTACAATAGTAGAAGTATTTCAATTTGGTATACTATACTATAACATCATTTCATAACTAACTTTTCAATTTCTATATATAAATAGGTCTAAGAATATTTGTGTACTTTCAACATCATTTTGCTTAGTTTCTGAAGGTTATAGACCGAAGTTTCCATGACCTGATTTTTTTCTTGTGAAGAAGGATCATGTCAGATATTCTAAGTGAAGAACAAAATGGAGAGACAATCACTAGATTGTGGTCTAACTTCAAAAGAAAAGGAGATGGAAAATGTTATTGTCCCTACAAAAATTGTAAGGGCTTAAACACTAGAAGATTTATAATCAAAACAACTATGGGACATTGTAGGGAGAATGGTCACATTGAAGGGGGGTTTGATTATCATCCATTGGTAAGTTTTTCATTATTATTTTTTTAACAATTAATATACATATGAAATACACTTGATGATGAGATCATTATCATGGTTTATTTATGTTCATCATTTTTATATAGGTCGACCTCCCCAGGGTAGTATGTGATATGGACCATGGAGGTGTGAATATGGAGAATATGGTTTTGGAAATGGAGAATCATGGAGGTGTGAATATTGAAGTTAAAGATTATGATCCCATGGAAGATGACGATCATGCGCTAGATAACACATTTGAAGATGATAAATGGTACTAATACATTGATCCATGACACATTTGGTACTAGTGCAGCTGATGATGATGATCATGATGACATTCATGTCATCCATGATATACCTCTACATGAGAAGGCACACACGACCCTTTATGAAGTCTCACAAACAACTCTTCTCTCTGTTGTATTATTGTTGTTGAACTTGAATCGAAGGTTATGAATAGTTTATCCAACATAACAATGTCACGTATGCTAAGGTATGTCATATATGTCATTATAGTAAATAAAGGTTGAAACATGTACCGTAAATATTGTTAATATTAACAACTTATATTTTTTGTTGTAGATTGATAGGTGAGTTTTTGTTACCACCATCGAATAATCTCCCTCACTCATACCAAGAATTATGTGCCACTATGAAAGATATTGGAATGGAGTATCAAGAAATAGATGTTTGTCCCAATTATCATATTATTTATCATAAAGAACATGAATTTGCAACAGAATTCCCTGAATGCCAGACGAGTAGATATTGAATAGATCAAATAACAAAAAAGGTGCCTTGCAAGGTTCTTTGTTACATCCCCATTATACCATGTTTGCAAAGATTTTTTAGGTGTCGTAGCTTTACACAATTTATGGATTACCATGATGAAAAGTGGCCGCACTTTATCGAAGAATCTTGAAATCTCTAGCTTTCATTGGCAATAGACGGTGTCAATCCATTTCAAGAGCTGAGACCTATTTACTATGTTTGGCATATGTTTCCATCAATAATAACATTCCTCCATGGATGTCAATAAAGAGGGAGCACATTATGTTGGCAATGATTATTCCAAGTATTTTATCATTTAATATTTGTCTGCATGTAATTATAAATCTTGCAGTAAAATGGTCACAATAATTATGTAATATTTTTGTTCATTCAACTAGGTAAGTACCAAGTTAAAGATATGAATGTATATATTGAGCCTCTTATCGATGAGTTTCTGGAGTTATGGAATAGTTTCACTATGTATGATATCTCTAGACCAATAGGACAAAGGTGATTTCAATTTCATGCAATACTTGTATGGACAATATATGATGCCCTAGGGCTAGCACATTTTTCTGGTATGTTATGGTGAATTCAAGTTGCAAATGATAATTCTAATTGTAAAAATTAACATATTTAATCCAATCGTATCATTATCTTGTAGGTCTTCAAACAAAGGGAAAATTTGCATGTCCAGTTTGTGGTCCAAAAATGAAATCTCGTCATTCAAAAAGTTTAGGAAAGCAGGTGTTCGATGAGAATAGACACTTTCTCCACAAAAATCATAAGTATCAAATTACTAAAAAACATATTTTCAATGGGAAAGAAGAGACAACATCAAAGCCACAAAAAATGACACCTCACCTATGGAATTTGGAATACAATAGAATTAATCATCAAGGTACTATCGGTCCACCTAATGGTTTATGTTTGGAATTTATATATTTATATTGTGTTTTGTTTGTTGATTATGTAATTGATGGTTGTGAAGGTTGTCAAGGCAATACTACTAAGCACCTTCCAAAGGGACTAAAAAGTTATCCCAGACAATTTATTAGGCTCCCTTACTACGAGCAAATAAAAATTATGCATTTGTTTGATGCTATGCATATTGGAAAAAATGTAACAGAGACATTGTGGAAAATATTGGATGGAAAACGTGACAAAGAAAAATTGTCAAAATTTGTAGTGATATTCATGAATCCAATCATGCAATGAAATTTTTTATTGAATCAAATAGAAATGGAGACCCGATTAATACAACTGTCCTTCCTTGGTTATTAACAAAGCAACAAAATGATTCCATAAAAGAAGTCATACAAAAAATTTGATTTCCCACAGGATTTGTTGCGAACATAAGCAATCTCATATCAAAGAAAAGTGAATTTGGGATAGGGTTGAAAATGCATGATTTGCATACCTTCATCAAGGTAAGTCATATTCTTTTGTATTT
The DNA here is from genome assembly GCA_018584345.1 of Thuja plicata. Lineage (NCBI taxonomy): Eukaryota > Viridiplantae > Streptophyta > Pinopsida > Cupressales > Cupressaceae > Thuja > Thuja plicata. Next base: position 1,801,401 of record MU226350.1, read on the forward strand.
ATAATATATTTGTAAACTGCATCTACTTTTCATTGTATTATGTGAGAAAAAAATGACATGATTAGTTTATAATTGTTGCAGTACGTGTTACCCCTATCTCTCCCAGAGAACTTCGACAATAACATCAAACAAGTGATATATGATCTTGGAAAATACAAGAGGTAAGCAGTGATATGTGTTCAATTTGTTGTATATATTTATTATATTCGCAATTTTTTTTCTTGTTATGTAATATATTGTAAAGTCTCGTATTTATATATTTTTGTGTCTTGATTGTATTTTAGGTGGTTGTCATCTAAAGAAATCCATAAAGAAGTTATAAAATATTGGAAGAGAAGAATTCCTTATCTAATGTGTGAACTGCAAAAGTGTCTACCTTCAACTTTTTTCAATCCACAAGAACACTACCTCATACACCAAGTTGAGGAGATTGAATTGTGTGGACCCGTACACACTTGGTCAGTGTGGATGGTTGAGAGGAACTTGAAATTTTTGAAGGCTTTGGTTCGATAAAGAGAACATCTTGAGGGTTCTATTGTGGATGGATATATGGTATACTAGACCATGTTGTACGTTACTGAATATCTCCCTAAGCTTGCAACAAAGATCCATATAGATCGCATTTGGGATCTCGACACCATTAGAAAATTTGAAGGGGAGTACTTGGTGGGAAAAGGTAGATTGAGGAAAGTGAGAGGTAATAAATTATAAGTTGTTATTGTACTTAATTAATTCTTAATCTTCAAAATTAATCGGTTGTAAGTCATCTATTTATTTTTTGTACAACTGCTCGAGAGTGGGATGCAATACATTTGTATATTGCAAACAATCAAGATTGGATGAAGGTATGGATTGAATGATGTCATCATTTTCATCACACATTAACATGGGAAGTTGTGTCTTCATTGGTTAAAGAAGGTCATCGCAATGGAGATTCCAATGTTATGCAAAGGGAAATAGATTTAGCATATGGTTTAAGATATTTTCAAGTACGTATAAGTTTGTTAATCACCCGTATGTTTATCAACTCCTAATGCAATAATTTTTACATGTTTGACATATTATTGCAGGTCAAACACCACAAGGCTATATTTTGCAATGGTCATAAATTTTACATCAAAAAGTTGGATGACACAAAGAAAACTTGTGAATATGGGATAAGTACAGTCTTTCAGGTGACTAATATTTCATCTAGAAATGACTTACATCCTCGAGAGTCTAAAAATCAATACTATGGCATTTTGGATTATATACTTAAGTGTGACTTTAATTCCTTCAAATTAGTTCTCTTCGTTGTCAGATGGTAATGGTTACAACTTAATCAAAATGATCCTGATATAACTATTATTGAACATGAAAATGAATTTCTAATGATTAATACAAGGTGGTTTGAGCTAGTTGGGGATGAGCCCTATATTCTTCCAAGCTAATGTGAGCATCTATTTTACTCAGAGGTTCCACATAAATCGGGTTGGTCATTTGTAGTTAGAAATGATCCAAGAGGAAGGTCGATAAGGTATAATGCGATGGAAGAAGAAGATTCTGAAGAAGTAAAAGATGATGTAGATGATGATCATGATCAATAGTTAGTCGATGATGTTCCTGATGCAAATTTTATTAAAGAAGAAGAAGAAAATGACGACGATGATGATGCTACTGATGATGATGATGATGATGACATTGATGATGACAACAATAATGACGGTGGTGGTTATGATGTCGACAATGACAATGATGGTAGTGATGATGATGACGATGATCATGGTGATGAGTTGGATGAAGAAGAAGATCAATGACATGAAAGAAATGTACAGTTATGTGATCACTGCTTAATCTATTTAATATTGATTTCTTGATAGAAATATACAGTTATGCGATCAATACTTAATCTATTTAATATTGATCTCTTGATAGAAATGTATAGTTATGTGATCAATGCTTAAACTAATTAATTCATGATGTACCTTTTAATATTTTTAATTCATATGGGATTCTTATGGTTTTTAATGTACTTACTATGTAATTTTGAGTATATGTATCATTAATTTTTTAGCTGACATAAGATAATTGAATTACATATGCAGGAACCTAAACCCCTTTCACGAGCATCACACAGAGTCTCATGGATCGACAGGTATAAGTCAATACACTCTATATAGATTAATGTCGTTTACAATTTGCAAAATATCTCACATTATTACTTGCTATCTCTCTTATTTGATGGAGTGAAGGTAGAAAAAAATAAGTATTTGTCAGATGTGTCTTCCTCGAGCGAAGGAAATATAGGAATGTAAGAAGAAAGTGAGACATGTAGTATGTCAAAATTAGGGAGATCAACTAGAGGTCAAAAGACTAGAAGGAAATTCAATAAACGCATGAAATTTTTCCTTGCTCAAGGGGGGTCATGTTCTTATGATGATGAGAGAAAAGGAAACATCGAGGTGCCCTTTAGGTGCCAACATGTACAAAAATAATGGGTCCCCAAGGAACTTCCTCTAATAAACATTGATTTTAGTGTTAAAGGCTAGATATATATGTTGGAAATGAGTTGAGTAACTGAGAGGAGAGGAGTGAATAAGTTACCACAAAAACAAATCCAAGTCCCTTAGATGTCTTAAACAAATTTGTCACAGTTGCTCGGTTAACACAAATATTTTACCATCACTCAGTTAACATAGCAAATCTTAAGATATTAACTGTGATTATCCTTTAGTAATTAATTGCATAAACATAAACCATAAAGAAAATTAAATGTACATAGATAACACCAAGATTTAACATGGAAACCCAATATGGGAAAAAACACCAATTGCAACTAGTCATTATTTTTCACTCTTCTTAAGTGAGCCCTGTTAGGAGCCAATCCTATAAGGGTTACAATAACACACTGTTAGGTGTGACCCTGTTAGAGGATTTAATCACCCTAAAAGGAGTGGCCTTGTAATAGGTCTTGAAACACTTCAATGTAGAAACGACACCTTGTGAGATGATTTACAAAAGACTATTAAGTCTACTCTGTTAAGAGATTTTGATCACTGCTACAATTGTTAGAAAGTAACAATGGATTGACCTATTTTGATAAGCAATTGTCTTTGTTGATTCAGATATCTATTCTAGATTAATTAATTTATCCTCACTTGATTGGATATTCTGTTGTAGTTCTCTGTGTTTTGTCCTCAATCAAAATCCCATCTGATTTCGCCTTCACTCTACATGTTATAAACATATATCTCTTTGCACACCCTTTCCACAATATTCAGTCCAAACTTGACTTATATATATATATATATATATATATATGATAAGCCCTATCAATTTGGCCTTAATATCCTTCCAAATAAATAATAAAACTCATGTCTATCCGCTGCAAATAGCCAATTATCCATAAAATATAAACTAATGTTAGTCGGCTGACACTAACTATTTAACTCGGTCAACACTTAAATCCTTCAACGCCCAGCCAATACTGTAATGCCCGAGTGAAATCAGTTAGAACTGAAAGTCACTTTGGTCCTCTTCAATTCTTGAGAGTACTTGGCATGAACTGACTATGCTCAGATAGGATTAGATATTTGTGTAAACATCACTATACTTGTGTAAACATCAATGAAAATACACAATTAAATATTTATCATCAACAATCTCCCTCTTTGGCATTGATGGCAACACAACATGTCATAATACAAGAATTATAGAGCAATAGACATAAGAATGAAATTTTTATTAATGTCCTTAGCTTCATTCTGATTCTCAATAGATTTTATTAATATCTTTAGTTTCATTATGATTCTCATCCAAAAACTCCCTCTGTCTTCACAATCACTGAAATACAGATTTCTCCCTCTGTCATCAATCTCTCCATCAGTAATCTTTATGACATATAGTAATCTCTCCCTCTTTGACAACCAATGCCAAAGACACCAACTGACATATCCAATGAAGTTGTAATGTACCTGTCTGTACTGATTCATATACAATAACCTCTTGATATCTGCATCAACATGTTAATTCTAGTATGTAGCTTAGTTGATGCATCACTAAACTATGTTTTAGTGAGCCTGAGTTAGGGGAATTACCCCTATCTTTCCTCTAAGATACAAACATGCATCCTTAGGTAATGGTTTTGTGAATATGTCTACAATTTGTTCTTTAGTATTCACATATTCCAATCTTACTTCCTTGTCCTGAACCAATTCTCTCAAGAAATGATACTTTATTGCAATATGTTTAGTCTTAGTATGCATCATAGGGTTCTTTGAGATGTTAATATCACTAATGTTGCCACAGTAGATAATAATTGGTTCTGTGATTTCCACCTTCATACCTGACAATAATTGTTTGAACCATATGATATTTGAACAACTTACTGTTGCAGCAACATACTCTACTTATGTTGTACACTGAGAAATGCAATTTTGTTTCTTGCTTGTCTAGGAGACTAACCTCTTTCCAAGAAATAATGCTCCACCACTTGTGCTCTTTCTATCATTAACACTTCCAGCCCAATCAGCATCAGTAAAAGTCTTCAAATAAAAGTTTACTCCTTTCTTATACCATAATCCATAATCTTCAGTACCCTTAAGATATCTCAAAATCCTTTTGATAGTCATCAAATGATTCTCTCTAGGATTAGCTAAAAACCTTGCAACAATACCAACTACTAATGCAATATCAAGTCTGGTGAGAACAACATATTGAAGTTTACTAATCATGGATTTGTAGGTAGTCTGATTTACTTCTTTTGAATCATCATCCTTAGACAACTTATGTCCAGTAGGCATAGGTGTTCCAACTGGTCTGGAGTCTTCCATCCCAAATTTCTTCAGTATCTCTTTGATGTATTTAGACTGGGTAATTTAAATACCATCCTTCATCTGATAGACTTGTAATCCAACAAATAATTTTATTTCACCAAACATAGAGATTTCAAATTCCTTACTCATAGCTTTAGAAAATGCTTTGCATAAGTCATCATATCCAATAAATAATATATCATCAACAAATATTTCAGCTAATAGTATCTTGTTCTGAGGTCCTTCTTTGATATACAAGCTACTATTGTCATTAGTTCTCTGAAATCTAATGCTTATCAAGTAACCTTGCAGTCTTTCATACTAGGCTCTAGGAGCTTTCTTCAGTCCATACAATGCTTTGTGTAATTTGCAAACCATATTCCTTTTTTTAGGATCTACAAAACCTTCAGGTTGCTCAATATAGACTTCCTCTTCGAGAATTCCATTCAGGAATGCATATTTTACATCCATTTAATATACCTTGTATCCTTTGTGTGCAACATATGCTAGAAGATTTCTAATTCCTTCATTTCTTGCAACACGAGCAAAATTTTCTCCATAATCAATACCCTCTTCTTGAGCATTTCCTTTACATACTAATCTTGCCTTGTTTCTAGAAACTTCTCCTTTTTCATTTATCTTGTTTCTGAAAACTCACTTAGTACCAATCACATTTTTATCTTTTGGTCTAGGTACAAGAGTCCAAGTTTTGTTCTTTTCTATCTGCTCAATTTTTTCATTCATTGCTTCGATCCAGCTTTCATCATTCAATGCATCTTTAATAGTTCTAGGTTTAATTTCACTAAGAAAACATGTACCTTTAATTTTTCTCCTTGTCATTACACCTTCTTGATATCCAATTATTTGTTCTGGTGCATGATGCCTTTTGACATATTTTGCAAGTACAGGATCCTTCCTTCTTGATTCTGGGCTTATTCCACTAGGTTCACTATGCTCAAAAGTTATGTTTTGTTCTTTTGTATGATACTCAGGTTCCATTGTTTGAGACTCGGGCGCCTCTGTCTGAGACTCGGGTGCCTCTATCTGCAACTCGGTTCCCTCTTTAGTTTGTGACTCAGTTTCCTCTACCAACAACTCAGGTTGCACAGGTTGTAACTCAGGTTGAACTGTTTGAGTTTGTGCAGATGAATTCAATGGTTGACAGGGATGTTGTCCAATCACCATTGATTGTGTCTTAGGTATAGTATCAGGTTCATAATATACAAATTTTCTGTAATCTTGAGGCTCTTTACTACTCTGTTCTTCACCTCTTTCTGCAAACTCATCAATCCTTACATGCACACTTTCTATGAATTTATGAGTAGAAAGATTCAAACATTTATATGCTTTTCTTTTACAGGAGTAGCCTAGGAATATACCTTCATCACCTTTTACATCAAATTTTTCATTTGTTTCTTCCTTCAACATGTAACATTTACTTCCAAATACTTTAAAATAACGAACATTAGGTTTATATCCATACCATAATTTAAAAGGTGTCTTCTCAGTACCTTTCTTCAGTTGAACTTAGTTCAAGGTGTGAATTGCAGTGTTGATGGCTTCCTTCCAGTATTTGGTAGCAACATTCTTTTCAATCATCAAGGTTCTTGCACAATCCATTATGGATCTGTTCCTTCTTTCTGCTATATAATTCTATTGTGGATTACCTGGGGCAGATACTTGTCTTTTGATTCCTCTTTCATTGAAAAATTCATTGAATTCATTACAGATGAATTCTCCTCCTTTATCATATCTTAAGCATTTAAGTTTCTTTTTCAACTCTGGCTAGGTAACATTTGAATTTTTGAAAGGCTTCTGATTTTTCTGTGAGAAACATAACAATCATCATTCTGGAATGATCATTGACAAATAGAATAAAATACTTCTCACCTGTGTAACTTTTTGTTCCAATTGGTCCACATAAATCAGTATGTACCAATTCCAAAACTTCTTTTGTATTTTATTTCTTTCTCTTGAAGCTAGTTTTTCCCATCTTCCCAATTTGACATTGTTTGCATATTTCCAATTCAGGTTTCTTGAGAATAGGAATTCCTCTTACTCTTTTGTTCTTGCTTATGTTAACCAAGTTATCAAAGTTCACATGACATAACCTTTTATGCCATAACAATCTTTCTTCTACTTGTGCAATAAACTATGAGCTTTCATTGAGATCAAGAAAAAATAGATTACCTTTTGTTTGTCTGCTAGTTCTAACTAGGTTTCCCTTACCATCCAGGAGCTTGGCCTTACCATTCATGAATTCTACCTTGAAACCAATGTAATTTAGTTGTGCCACACTTAGAAAATTGTGCCTTAGTCCTTCAACCCAATAAGCATTATCACATTTGATTCCTTTTGTTAAAGAAATACAACCTTTAACCTTTCACATAGCAGGGTTCATCATTCCCAAAACTGACACTCCCACCATCATAGTGCTCAAGATGTTCAAATTTGGTTTTATCACCAGTCATGTGGTGAGAACAACCATTATCAATTATCAAATTGTCATTCTTGATAATATGATAATATAGTGTTGTCTTTTCATTATCTTCATTATCTGACTCATCCTTAATAGCAATATAAACCATTGCATCTTCGTCTTCATCACTATCAGAATCTTTAGCAATGTAACAATATTTCTTACCTTTATCTTTGTAGCTTTTGAAATATTTCTTGCCTTTGTACTTGCTTAAATTTTTCTCACCTTTGTCTTCCTTATTTGGAGGCTTAGCAGCAATGTGACCAACTTCATCACATGAAAAGAAAATTAATGGTATTCTTCCTTTGTACTGTCCTTTTCCTTTTGTAGCTCTCCTTGCGAGTAATGCTTTTATGATTTCTAGATCTTTATCATCAAATTCATCATCACTGTCACTATCAATCTATTTTCCTTTCATCTTTCCAAGGTTTAATTTATCTTTGAATGCATACTCAAGATTGCTAAGATTAGGAGAGTAATTGTCAAAGTTATCCAACTCAAAGGCTGTAAGTCTTCCAACCAATCCATCTAGAGTTATACCATTACTGCATCTCATCTCTTGAATAGCTGAAACTCTAATTGCATAGATAGGAAGTAAAATTCTCAATACCTTACTAATGATTGTTGTGTCTTCAATTACTCCACCAACAGCTCTGATGGCACTGACACTTTTCTTGATTCTTTCACTATATTTTTTAATGTCCTCTCCTTCTTTCATTTTCATTTGATCAAATTAACCTTGGAGACTTTCTACTTTGGCTCTCTTTACATTGACATCTCCTCCATGAATATCATGCAGTTTATTCCACATATCAAAGGCAGCAGGGCAGTCCTTGACTTCATCAAATTTGGAATAGATGAGTGCAGAGGCTATATCAATCATCATTATGTCATGATGCTTCATGTCTATCATCTGATCCATAGTCAAAGGTCTTGGTGGTTCCACATACCTATGGTCCAAGAATTGAAAACCAATATCTCCAATGGGATAGATGTAGCCTCATCAAATCTTGCCATGTAGCAAAATTGTCTTTGTTAAGCTTTGTGATCTCCCTTCTGTAATACATCTCTGATCTTTAGCTTAGGCCTTGAAACCTTCCCTGCAAGCACTTTATACTCTGATACCAATTGTTGGAAATGAGTTGAGTAACTGAGAGGGTAGGGGTGAATCAGTTACCATAAAAACAAATCTAAGTCCCTTAGATGTCTTAAAAAAATTTACATCACTATTGCTCGGTTAACACATATATTTTACCTGTCACTCGGTTAACATAGCAAATATTAAGATATTAACTGTGATTATCCTTTAGTAATTAATTGTAGAAACATAAACCATAAAGAAAATGAAATGTACACAGATAACACCAAGATTTAATGTGGAAACCCAATATGGGAAAAACCATCAATTGCAACTAGTCACTATTTTTCACTCTTCTAAAGTGAGCCATGTTAGGAGCCAACCCTGTTAAAGGTTACAATAACACACTGTTAGGTGTGACCCTGTTAGAGGATTTAATCACACTATAAGGAGTGGCCTTGTGAAAGGTCTTCAAACACTTCAATGTAGAAATGTCACCTTGTGAGAGGATTTACAAAAGACTGTTAAGTCTACTCTCTTAAGATATTTTGATCACTGCTACATTTGTTAGAAAGTAACAATGGATTGACCTGTTTTGATAAGCAATTGTCTTTGCTGATTCGGATCTTTGTTCTAGATTAATTACTTGATCATCACTTGATCGGATATTCTGTTGCAGTTCTCTGTGTTCTATCCTCAATTAGAATCCCATCTGATTTTTCCTTCACTCTTCATGTCATAAACATATATTTTTGCACACCCTTTCCACAAAATTTAGTGCAAACTTGACCTTATATATATATATATAAGCCTTGTCAATTCGGCCTTAATATCCTTCCAAATAAATAACAAAACTCATGTCTTTCGGCTGCATATAGCCAATTATCCATAAAATATAAACTATTATTAGTCGGCAGACACTAACTGTTTAACTCAATCAACACTGAAATCCTTCAACGCCCGACCAATATTGTAATGCCCGAGTGAACTCGGTTAGAACTGAAAGTCACTTTGGTCCTCTTCAATGCCTGAGAGTACTTGGCATGAACTGATTGTTCTCGGATAGGATTAGACATTTGTGTAAACATCAGTATACTTGTGTAAACATCAATGACAATACACAATTGAATAATTGTCATCAACAATATTGCATAGCACCATCGTCATTACATAGTTTGGGCCTATTTTCCATGGATACCATAAAGGTCTCTTACAGCAAAGTTGTCAAATTGATGGAGTATGTTGGACCTTGTTATGATTACAAAAGTTGTATGTGGATTGTTTGATATAAAAAAAGTACGTGTAGGTATGCACTCTGGACAAATTATATTCAACAAATAGACTGTGAACAAAGTAAAGGAGTGGCTATATACATTGATGGAAGGCCAAAAGCATCAGGGAATATTGTAGGTTTTATAAATAGTACGCGACTTGTGTCAACTATCAAGCGACCCAATTGCATATTTCAGGTGCGTGGGGGAAATTATGTATTTGAATGTGCGATAAAATCAATAAGTGTAGGGGAAGAGCTGCTTATTGATTACAATTTGAATCACATAGATAAAAATGATGTCACTATCATGGGGGTGCAGGTCACCATCCAGCTCATCTTCATCATCATGTTCTAATGAAATTTATTAATCTAGTCCTTTCTAATGAAATTTATTAATCTAGTCCTTTCTAATTATTGGTTAACTCTAAATAATAACACAGGGCCACGATATGGAGAAACCACATAGAGGTGACAATGATGATCCTCCAGGCACTTCCTCCCAACAGGTAAACCTCTTTGTTATTGTACTAAAAATTAGATAGAAGCAAAATGTTAAATAGTGTTTTTAGTGTGTGCTTTTCATCACTGTTTTGGAGTAATTTTAATAGTGCTAGTAATATTATTGTCACAGATATGTGGTCATCAGATAAAGGGAAAGGGACCTGCAATCCCTCAAGAGGAGTCCTTTGACGAGGACCTAGATGTTGATTTTGCAACTTGTGATGACCCGACCACTGCAATTAAAAAGTGCCTCCAAAGAATTGGAAAAAGATTGTCTCAATTGTCATCTATATACCCTCCGACTCCTGAGTCACAAAAGAGGGTGATTGGATTGATGCACCGAGCTCAAAATTTCAAAGTATTAATGCAATTTTTAATTATAACAAAAGTTCAATAATAGTTTTTATGTCAGTAACAAATAAGTGGATTTGTTGTTTTTACAGATTTTTTTGCATAATTTTGAACCTCGTGGCCACGTTGAGGGTACTGCAGGTGGTTCAGGTAGATCGCATGTTCGACTATCTTTTTTTTATGCTCTAACAATATTGTCAATGATAGTCCATGCTTTTATTATGCTCTAACAATCTTATTCTTCAACACATGTCAATGATCAAATGTTATCACCGCCTCAAATGAGGACAAGCCCAGATGTACTATTGTTTACAATGTCAGAAACACACACCATGGCCATAGACACCATGGCACCACCTAATGGTACACAGATTTTATTTTCTCTCTCATTATTTATATTTTTATTTCCCTTGAAGTATTCTTTCTTGTGGGAACTTCGTAATGGATTCAATTTATAAAATAGGAGATGCATCACATGATGAGGAATTTCCTATATGTACTTGTATTCCTAGTATGGGAACGGTGAAGGACTACGTATTTCTTGTGAGTGGCGAAGGAGTTCCCTTGAAAGTAGCCAAACTTCCAGGTACTTTAAAGATTGGACCTTTCTTTTAATATACAATCGTATGTTAATTATACATTGCATTCAATATGAGAAGCTTACATCTATTTTACTCTTATTTTATACTCTTATATCCTTTGACTAATGATCCCATGATTATTTTGTAGGGAACGATGTTTTTATGATAAACTTAATGACGAGTGTTTGGGGATATTCGGGCCCACCCTCCGTAAATGGTAGAACATCATATCCAAACTAAACCCCCAATCCACGATTTTGATTTCATATCATTGCTAGGATAGTTTTCCTTTCATCCATTTCTTGAACTATATTAAAGGTACATTCACTTTCTTTATGAATCTAACAGTCTTTTTTTCTTAAAAGGTGGAATGCCCAAGATAAAAAGTTAAAGGATGATCTCATAGAGAGTATGACAATTTTATTTGGACCTCGTGCATTTGAGAAAAATAGGCTCCTTGAGAAAGTTGGGTTATGATTGAAGTATATTAGGGACTAGTACATGAGTACATTAAAAAATAACCCAAAGTACAAGCATCCCCCTGCATTCATGATTTAGAGTGGCAAAATCTTATTTTCGATGCGAAGGAGAGAAGCGAAAGAAAAAAAGGAAATACACCACCAGACAACAAAAGAAGATATGTGATACTGTTAAGAATGTAATTATGTACTAAATACTCTTTATATTTATATGAATTAACATATTTTGAAATTTTCATAGATTTCCTGACACATCAAAGGCAACAAAGGCAAGGCTAGATAAGCACGGGCAACACAAGCTCGGCTTTGGTGGTTATTCAAAACTTGCTACACAAGTTGTAAGTCTTAGTAAATGAAAAAACGTATGTAAATATTTATAATTTGTAATCAATTTTGTTTTGATGTAACAATGAAATAAAAATTCGCGATACCAATAAAAAATGCAGGGCACGAAGTTCAATACAAGTCTCTTAGAAGAGTACAAGAGAATTGGCTACTAACAAGGCTATAGAGTCGTGGTTGAACGAATATAAGAAATAAGTGCACAAGGTTCTATTAATGGATTTGTCATGGTAAGTAAGCTAAATGATGATTTTTTCAAACTGAATAATTTACCAATTAACTTATTTTATGTTAAGTTCCAACATAAAGTGAGTATATTTGTTTTAAGTAAGCAAACAATGATAACAATGCGTATGAAATTGGAATCATCCTGCCAATTCTAGTACACCACCTACACATGATGAAGCTAGTTCGGGTGTGCATCACAATAATGGAGGTATACATTTGCTATTAAAATTTTTATATGTAATTATTAATACAAGTAAACATATTAAATTCATTGGTGTAGTAATACAAATTTAATTGCTAATGTAACATTTTGTATTGTAGCTATAGAGGATGTAGAGGCTGGTGTTCATGAGCGCGTTAAGGTTGAGGCTAGACAAAATGATCTTGAAGTTGTTGACGTGACTAGATCAAGTAAAGAGCGCCACAATTATGTTCTTTAAAGTACTAAAATACTTGTAACAAATTATAAAAAAATGTATTTAATTTAACCCTTTCATTTGTTATTGCAAAGGAGCCCCCTTTGCATCAATAGAGAAATAGGTGTGCATTGAGATCTGGAGAAGAGGGTATAATAATTGATGAGGATACTGATGCTCCTCTTCAAGATTTCTTAAAATCAAGAAATTTAAAGAAAAAAGAAATGATTGTCATCTATGCATCTTAATTGATAATGACATATTTTTATGTAACAACTTTAATTATGTGTTATTCAATGTTCAGAAATGATATAATGTGTTAAGATTTTGTTTCTTTTACTTCTACAATAGATGCTTGAAGATTGTTCAGATTAGGACATTTTTCTGCTTTGTGACCAAAATTGTCATATCTATAGCATTGTGCCTTAGAGAAATATTTCTTTTGGAATTTATTGTTTTGATAGTCTCTCCCTCTCCATCCATTATTGTGAGAATTTCCTTCTTTATGTATTGATAATCTCTTCCTCTCGATGTCAGGAAGAGAACCACCATTCTTGCAAGTATATCAAGGAGTTAGTAAGTAGATATAAGAATTCTAGATAGCAATTTGAGTGAGAAAATAAAAGCACATGATATATAAAACATTGGGAAATAAGTGGAAATGATCATTAATTGAACTGTTGAACTACGATGTCTCTACAATTTACATAGTCAAGGCCATCACTGATGAGCCCCTGAGACATTAGGTGAGGCCCTTACGTCTTGTACTTTTGTGTCATCCATGAACTTTCCACTTCTTCCTAATTTTGTATATACTTTTCCCCTCTTTTCTATTCCATTTGCAACTACATTCTGAATTATCTAGCTAAGTTATTAATATCGATAATTTTTGTCCTCATGAATCTCAATTTTGAGGGATCTTATGTTGTGCATCGAGTTGTGTAGAGATCTATGCAGGTGTAAGAACCGATGGGGCAAGATGAATACAATATAGAAATGAGGAAGAGAATCTTAGGTATGCGACAAAATGTTATGATTATTATTTGAATATTAAGGCAAACTATTGTTTAAAGTTATTTCATTTCCTTCTTGTATTATAGAACCTATTTCTTACTGGTTACTATCTATTCTGAATCATAGGCAGAGAAGAATTGCATAGGGAGATTGAAATTCAGAGTCATCCCCACCATCCAAATATACTTAATTGTTTGGATACTTCTATGATCAGGGGTCATTCTAATCTTTGGGTTACTTTTATTTTAGTTTAAAACTTTTATAATTTGTGATTCATCAAGTTATTCAAAGTAGAGTCTATCTTATTCTTGAATTTTCATATTTGCTTGATGTTAATGTTTTCAGATTATGACAAGGAATATACCATCTATAGATATCTTCCAAAACTAAGCACAAGATGTAATAAAATAAACTCAAGCAAGGAGAGAAAATACCCGGATTTGAAGCTCTGAATTTAATCTTGTACACTTATTTACTTTCAAAGTTCATCTCCTTAATATCAATGCCAATTCACCCTAGGGCTGCTATCTAGTATGTTTTTTAGAGTCTTAAGTTTTTCTCTTATCTTTACTCAAAATGTCTAATAAATATCTATCTAGATCTATCTGAATTCTCCTAGAGTTCGCTAAAAGGTTTAGTAGCAAATGGTGAACCAGACTTCACTCCCTTTGGATATATTTCGGCCTTCACTCTGCTGTGCATATCTCAGGGATATATTGCTCCATGTGGTTGTTAAATTTTTCTCTAGGAATTTTCAACAAGGGTTTCTATGAATGCTCATACTCATTGCTTATAATGGAAGATATATCTGATGATAACTTGATCCTAGATTGGAGTGAATTCGCTGCCTGGACTTCACTTCAAGATTTGCTCCCCTATTCTTATCAAGTTCGCTATCATATGACTGCTCTAATTCACTTTATAGAGAAGATTTGTTTGTGCTTGAATCTTCTCAATGGCTCTTGCATTCTCTGCTCCTAATTCCACATTCGCTCCAATGGAGTTTGCTTCCCTTAGTGGCAGATAATCTGTCTTTATTCGTTGTTCAAATTTCATTCTAGGAGTAGATTATATCTCTAATATTGTTGAAGTGTAAGAACACATGTTATGTATTTTATGATTCTTACCCTTCATCAATAACCACTCTTATATTTAAGAGTTCAATGCAAAAGGTTGCACCTCTTCAAGAGGTAGCTGACTTGCATTATTTAATTAAATTTGCCACTTAATTAAACTAATGCATCTCGTCCCACTTATGATTTTTTTTTGCATTTTGATAATAATAATATAATCCTTATTATATTATTATCATAATTTAATATAAATATATTCCACAATATATTATTATTATTAATCAAATAGTCCTTTATTATGCAATAATAAATTAACCATAATATTGATCTTTGTCATAAAGGCCATAAAATTAACACTTGCCTGTTGATTAGTTATCATACTTTATCCCATTTTGTAGGAATACCAATTACGATTAATTACCATAAGCTTATTCTTGATATTCAAGTCTTATTTTGTTAATATATTCAGATTTTAGAAGGAAATGACAATCTATAGATGGACATTTGAAAACTAAGATTTAGGCCTATCAAATTATAAATAAATGAAGGAATAGATAATACTCGGTTTTCTCCTTGATGATGCCTTCAAGATGATATAATTCAACCTTTAAGTCTTATTTAAATTGTCCTTCAAATATTCTATGAATTGTGCTTCTAGGTCTGCTACAATTTGACCTCCAAGTCTGCTATAATTTGATCTCCAAGTCTGCTATAAGTCGATCTCCAAGTCTGCTATTATGGTACAAATTTCAGCAGTCACATTATGTTTTCTATGTTGCTAAATTTGCATTCTCCATATATATATATATATATA
>MU226350.1:1816872-1831380 GCA_018584345.1 Thuja plicata
TATATATATATATCTGGCAAGGACGTGATTTAACACCAAGACAAGGTAGCCAACTTGCATACCTTTTCATTAATTATAATATTCAACAATCTTGCCAATATAATATTAAGTCGTCCCTCTAGGACAATATAGGAAATATTTTATAGAGTTTAATACAATAATTGTCATATGTATTATTTATTATGAATCTGAGCATATTGATCTTTCCGAGAAGGCCACAAATATTAACACTCTCTCTTGGTCTCGAGGGAAGATAAAAAATAGATCTTATAATGTAATCAAAAAATCATTATCATACTAGATTTCATTCTCAATTAATATGGAACCATTAAATAAAACATAACAACACATAATATATTCATTGTGTATTCATACCTGTTGTAATTAATGTGATTTAACCATCCTCAAGATGCCCCAACCTTTGTAATAAAATCTACTACAAGATGTAGAACATAACTCATAATGTAAGCATATGGAAGAAGCATCATAGACATTATCCTCATGATGATGTAAACAATAATCACATATAGGTCTGTCTTAAATCTATGTAATCAATAAAGGATAATAGATCTTAATCTATGTAATCAATAAAACAATAGATCTCAAATCTATGTAATCAAATAAATAAAACAATTTAAGTATCACTTACATTTTCTCCAAGTGAGATTCCATCCACTGGTTCTCTGAAAGATAGTCTTCATTCTATCCAAGAGCCTTAACACTCCAATATCAAGAGCCTCAATGCTCAAATATGCTTGAGGATCAACGGTCAAAGGTGCAAGAGCCTCAACGCTCAAATATTCACGAGCCTCAATGCTCAAAGGTGCAAGAGCTTCAACACTCAAATATGCACGAGCCTCAATGCTCAAAGGTGCAAGATGTTAGGATAATAAGCAGAAAAATGCAAATATTAATGCAAAGAAGAGAACACAAAGACACAGAGATTTAACGTGGTTCACCCAATCCCTAGGCTACGTCCACCAACAAAAAGTCCAATATATTTATTATTATCCAGTAATTACAATCTGAAACCTGCAACTCAATACCGCCACAGGAAGCTATGAAAATCCCTCATGCCATGAAAACTCAAAACCCTAAGCCCTTTACACACGTATTTTTGACATAACCTAATTAGGGCAAAAATACTCTGACTAATAGAAAATTGATAATCAAACCTTGACCCCGAGCTTGGGGGCACTGCCCCCAAACCCCTGTAGATAAGTCTAAGGGGAAACCGCACCGAAAGAAACTGAGTCTAATTAGGCTCCACATACATAACACAAGAGTCTCAATTCTCAGATATGCAGGAGCCTCAATGCTCAAAGGTGCAAGAGCCTCAATGCTCAAGAGTATTTCTATTAATAACTATTTCATTTTTGTTGTTGAGATTGAACATGTATATATGTATTATAAATGAGAGCTTATTGAGATTTTAGTTTAAGGTTAATGTTCTGGATTCTAGTTTTCTTTGCGTTCATGATTAACATCGATATGTACATTCATGACTATCTTTTCAGTAGAGATCTCAACCTATTGACCAAGACTTTCATGAATTTTTTTCTAACATGTTTCAGTCTAGAGATTACCAATAGACATAAAAACATAAAAACAAAACTGTCCTTAGCACTCTTTGGCAGGAACTTTGCTACTCTGCAACCCTTGTTGTTATAGAATAAGTATATATTATCCTTTACACATCCATGGATCACTAACATTGTACTTCATTAGTTCCCTTTGACTTCATTGTCATGGTATTTTGTGCTTGTGTCCATGCATTAAAGTCACTATGCATAATCTTTCTTTGAAATCACACTCATGGCATGTCCATGTTCTCAAGATAATTGCTCTTTCATGTTTGAACATGACTATTTATGACACTTGTCACACTGTGCTACAACATCATCTTAACATTTTATGGCCTTTGTTTCCACAAAGCTTCATAGATCTAGCTCTTATGTTCTCTATAATGCTCTATAATTCCTTTATCATTGATGATTGCATTATCATTATCTCTCACTAATCTGATTGCAACTTGCAGAATGTATATTTCTCTCTTTTTTACACTAACCTTTAAGAATTTCTCTACTTTAAATAGTTTTCTATGTATCTTCATGACCATGTTGTAATAATTTGACACCGTCATATCTATGGTGCAATTTACTTCACTGTTGAGATGTATTAAAATAGTTTTGAACATTTTAGTCACCATTTTAGTGCTCCTGAGCATGTCATTGTCTTGTTTGACATTGTTGACAATGTTATGATATTTTAACTAAAAGGCACCGTGTACTGCCTCCTCACACCTTTTCGCCTCCTCACACCTTTTCTTATGCACTATTTCTCTTAATGTGGTATCCCTATCTCTTTCATTTATTTGATTGTACTTTCATCTTAATCAAATTATTACCAAGACAACATTGTTCTTTAATCATTCATACCCTTTTCTTGGAAAACTCTTCTCACTGTGTTCTCTTGTTGTTTTGACAATGTTTATCATGCAACTTTTATGTTGACTACTTGTGCATGGTTTCTCTTTTAGATCCATGCACTTGATCATTCTTTGATATCATTACCATAATGTTTGTGATTGTCTTGATTGACATCTTAACAATAGCTAAATATTGTAATCATGTAGCGGTATGTTGTGATGTAGCAACAATTATCCTATAGTTTCCTCTTGGTGTTCCTGACTACTCCATCTCTGTCTTTTGACAACATGCTTATGGTTCTGAAATTAGCATTTCCCTTCATCTCATTTCACTATGATTTTCCTTTGTTTATCATTTGTATGATAATATTGATCATCTAAGAACCTTGTTAACCATGATAGGGTTATTGCATCACCAATGTCATCATAGTCCCATTGAGGAAATACATGTTTGTAATAGTGAATCATGATGATCCACTATTATGAATGATATGTGCCTCCCTGATAGGACTATAATGACATGTTTGATGCAGGGATTGTACACATTCTTGATCATTGCAACAAATAACTTATTTTTAAACATTTCTTGATACATGGAAAGAGAAGATGAAAAATTGATGGTGGGTGACAAAGAATTGGTTCGCCTTAAAGATACATAACGTTCCAGCGATGAATAAGTACATGGGACCTTCTATATCTTTGAGGGAACCATTTCTTCATTGATACAAAGAAAAAATGAAGGGATCTGAGTTTAATAGATGATGATTATGATGAATAAGATTTGAAAATATTCATTTGATGATGATTATGAAGAAGAAGATTTGAAAATGTTCATTTGATGATGATTATGAAGAAGATTTGAAAATGTTGCACCAATCTGAATTGGATCAATCATCATTTTCAAATCTTCTTCATCAATCACCATCAACCATTTTACAAGAGCAACACATTTCTCTATATAAATCTTGGTATACATTTCCCTATAATCTTGATGCAAAATGATTTCATGAAGTATGCTAGGGGTATAATGCATTCAAGCAAAATGCCCTGGAGGCTGCTAAGTCTTTTGTACCAGAAAATACCTTTTTCTTGGTGACGATCGTACGCAATTCCACATAGACACAACATGTTCCTTAGAAGAATTTTAATCTCACAATAGCTAAGAAACATAAATGTAGGAATCATGGTCACAATTCTTTGGAGACACAACATAATTGAATGGTATACCCAGATAATGTAATGCAACCACTACACCTCCAGTTAGAAGTTGACATGGTAGGATCCAAAAACAATCCTTATCTATGGTTTTTGGACCCTACAGTGTCAACTTAGAACTAGAGGAGTAGTGGTTGTGTTGCTTCGTTTGGGCATACCACTCAATTATGTTGTCTCCAAAGAATTGTGACCATGATGCCTACATTTATGTTTCTCATTTGTTGTGTCCCAGGACCCCTTATGACCCCTTATGACCCTTTACGACACCTAAGAATACATCTTAGAGGTCTTAAAGTGTTTTAAGGGGTCACAAGATGCTCCTAGGAGGGGCCATATGAGCTTCCACCTTCACGTGGTTGGCCATGTTAAGTAGAGAATGTTAAACTATTTTCAAAACAAAGAGAAGATCAATATTTTAGGGTCCCAGGGACAAAAAAATAGTTCGTAATCTTTTGTTCATGAAACCTTCAAAACCTGTTATGCTTCTGTTGATCATCAACACTAGAGGTCTGAAGGAATCTATTATTTGGTCAATTATGAGAAGGTAAAAAACAAGATAATATTATTGTGTCTTTCATTTTGTTTATCCATTCATATTTTTTGCCTTCTCTTCATATTTAGTAATATATTGGATACTGTGTAGTGTACATAAAGGCAAGGCAGTGATTATTCTCGATGATCGGCAGGCATAAGTCTTCCAAGCCTTACCCAGTAGCTATGAATAAAGATAGCAGAGCTCAAGAGACCATAATAGTTGGTCTCTGTCTTTGGTTCATACAATTGATGAAACATTTTACCTTTCGTTAGCTCATCAAATATGGTGATCTGAAAGAATTTAATAGATAATATTTTAATGTATAACGTACATTATTTTAGTTTGACGCTACACAAATTTATCTATTTCCCACACTTTTTGACGGCAGATTCAACGATATTTAAGCATCCCCACCCGTGGCCTGAGTAATGCAGGCCACGTGAGATGCTTCATTATCGTTGTCCTCATATTCAAAAAGTGTGCGAAGTAGATAAATTTGCGTAATGTCAACTTAAATAATATATGTTATCATGAAAATATTCTATTAAATTCTTTCAAATCCCTATATTTGATGAGCTAATGAAAGGTAAACCATTTTTTTAGTACTATGGACCAAAGACGGAGACCAACTATAATGGTCTCTTGAGCTTTGTTATCTTTAGTGCCCCTATCCATCGATATTTTGATGCCCCTTGGAACTATTCTGATGGCGATGCTATACTAACGACGGGGATACCATCGTAAATGTCTCCTGACAACTATCGGGAAATATACATTTTCGACGTCCAGGTTTGAAGGCGATGCTATACTAACAACAGGGCTACCGTCGAAAATTCTACATTTTTTATGCCCACGTTCGACGGTGATGCTATATTAACGATGGGGCTACCGTCATAAATGTCTCTAGACAACCGTCAGAATAGCTAAATTTTTTACGCCTGTGTTTGATGGTGATTTTATACTAACGACGGGGCTACCGTTGGAAATGTCTCCAGACAACCATCGGGAAATCTATAGTTTTGACGCCTGGCTTCGATGGCGATGCTATACTAATGACGGGGTTATCGTCGGACATATCTCCACACAATCATCGATAAATCTACATTTTTGACACCACAGTTTGATGGTGATGCTATATTAGAGATGGGGTTTCCCTCAGAAATGTCTCTGGACAACCGTCGGAAAGTCTACATTTTCGACGCCCTTGTTTGATGGCGATGCTATACTAACAATGGGGATACCGTCGAAAATGCCTCTAGACAACCGTCGGGTTTTCTACATTTTTGACGCAAGTTCTCAATGACGATGTTATATCCTAACGACAGGGCTACCGTCAAAAATGTCTTTGGACAACCGTCAATTTTTTTACATTTTCGATGCCAAGTTTCGACGGCGATGCTATACTAATCATGAAGAGACTAGTTCAATGTGTAATTTCAGAGGAAGGAGACCAAACAATAGAGGAAGATTTGG
The DNA here is from genome assembly GCA_018584345.1 of Thuja plicata. NCBI lineage: Eukaryota > Viridiplantae > Streptophyta > Pinopsida > Cupressales > Cupressaceae > Thuja > Thuja plicata. The sequence continues at coordinate 1,822,524 of MU226350.1, forward strand.
AGGAAGGGGTTTTGGACCATTTAGATATTATAAATACAACCAAGTGGGGCATCATAGTCATCATAGTCATTAGGTACAACGATGCTATACTAAGTTTATGAAACTCTTTTGTATAGGAACTAACATCCATGTATCTTTTCCTCAAGTTTTGTCTCTTTCTATGAAGTTGTACTTCATAGTCATTAGGTACATATGCTTTCTTCATTTTGGAGACCATCTGGTTCCAGGAGGAGATCATGTTCCTTCCCTCCTTTACTCTTTCTCCTCGGACAAAATTCCACTAGGTAAAGGTTGATCCCTTCAAGTTTGATTTGTCTATCTTCACCTTTTGATTTTCTGGGACATCTTCACATTCAAAGTGGTTGTTAAGGGCCTTAATCCAATCCATTACTTCATCAACATCCCATTTTCCACTAAAAATGGGGATCTCTGAATTTCCATCTGAGGCTTTCCTCCCTACTCACTCAAGGGCATCTATGAGATACTTATGTTCTGTAGGAACCTCCTCTTCCTGCCTTGGGGCCTCTTCTTCTTCCCCTTCCTCTTCTCTCTCAAAAAATACCCCATCTTCATTACCCTTATTCCTCTTTCCCTTCAATCTCTCCATATCTTCTTCCAACTTCTTATTCATTTCCTCCAATTCTTGGAGTCTCCTTGCCACTTCAACATTCATCCCCTTTGTAGGCATTTCAAGAGCCTCTGACTCACTCTCTTCTACTCACATACACTGCTTCTTCCTTCCCAAAGACCCATTGCCGCTCTGATACAAATATGATGTAGAGGCACAGGGAAACTAGGTTATTTTTCCAGCAACCCACAAGAAAGACCCAAACTCCTCTTCTGAACTCCAAATCTATACTTCCTACCATCCTACTGACTCATTGACCAAGTTTGACCATGTTGGCTTATCAATGACTAACATGTCAATGGGCTTACAAAATGGGTCTTATTACATTGCAAATTGGTCACAAGGACCTTTATGAACATTCTAACTTATTTAGATCATTTCCTCATGGCATACCATGAGTCTTCATATGTTTCCACTTGGATCTTGGGGTACTCTTGCACCATTCATGTTCACCTATTGAAATGCAATTACAATTAGCCATAAAGTACAAATAATTAATATTTTTGTCACATGTACTAGGGAACACTTTACAAAGAACATGGAGACATATGAATGGCTTAGGATTGAAAGATTAATGTTACCTCATTATAATAATCTCTCTCTCTCTCTCTCTCTCTCTCTCTCTCTCTCTCTCTCTCTCTCTCTCTCTCTCTCTCTCTCTCTCTCTCTCAAATATTTCATGGGCTGGAAATTTTGAAAAAATAAAATCTTGTTAGTTTGGACAGAGTTTCCCATCCTAAATAGTATGGTTGTCTAGGCCTTAGGAAAGTTGAGATGAATAGTCAAGCTTTAGCTTCTAAAATCTATTGAAGATGGTGCAATCAACAAATTCAACTTTGGGAAAATATATATTAATCATAAATATCTTCATGGGGTTGGTTCTCAATAGGATCCAAGATTTGATTTGAGAGGTAAAAGCTCTTTGATATGGAATACTCTTAAGAAAGGTGTACATTTGATTAATTTTTGTGGAGTCTAGTTGGTGTACATTTTCTTATTTCAAAGATTATCATAAGATGTCTGCACCTACTTCAATTTTTCATTGGAAAGATAAGAGTAGTTGGCCTCTAGGTGGAGAAATTGCATCTCTGGGTGCACTTGCTTATATTCTTCCTAATTGACATTTTTCTCTCTTTTGTAAGTGTGAAACCTTAGCTTGGGGTTTTCATAATTTTGTTTCAAGTGGTTATCAATTGTTAGATGCTAAAAAGAATAGACTAGAGGATCTCCCTTGGTGGAAAAAGATTTAGAATAAATTTTGTTAGTCCAAATGTAATTTATTTGTTTGGATTCTTTTCTAAAATAAATACATTACTTGGGATAGCCTTAGAAAACATGATTTTCACAAACCCTCTTAACATCTTCTTTGTGGGCTTCATGAGGAAGACCCTTCTTGCATTTTCTTTCAATGTCCCTTTCCTTTAGTTTTTTGGGCTAAGTGGTGGAGGTTTAGGAACCATTATTTTGTTCATGCTACTTCTTTATTTGAATTATGGGCTCACTTGGGATGCTCTCCTACTACTACTTTTCTTGTGGTAGTCTCAAATATTAGTCCTATTTTTCTTCATTGACAAATTTGGTTAGAGAGGAAATGTCATATTTTCTAGAGACATCAACACCTAATTGAGTATGTTTGGCATAAGATGTTAACCTCGATTCAATAGAATCTTTTTACTAAGTGATCTTTTGATCGCGCCCTTACTCCTGTTGATCTCATGATTCTCAAGCATTTGGAAATGGGTAAATTTCTTGTTTCTTTAATTTTTGTGTCTTAGAGTCATACTTCCCAAACAACTTCTTCTTGAAAGGTTAATAGAGTTGTTCATTGGACACCTCCTTCTAATGTTGTTTTTGAAGTTAATATTGATGGTTCCTTTAGGGTTAAATATATTCCAGTTGGGTTTAAGGTGTTGGTTGTGATAGTTTTTTCTCTGTGTGGTTAGTGGAATCGGTACCAATAATCAAATGGAATCATGTGCCCTTTTTATTACTTTGCAAGAAGCTTGTGAATCAAGTTTGAAGAATTTTTTTATGAGATAGGATTATATGTTTTTAGCTTCCCTTTCCAATAACAATAATTATGAGATTTATTCTTCGCATTTGGCTTATCTCATTGCGCAAATTAACAATTAATCTTAGTAATTGACCTCCATATCTTTTTTCCTTATCCCTCGAGAATATAATGTGATTGGTAATGCTCTAGCCATTTAGAGGGTTTTAGAGGATGGAATGTTTGTGATTGGGATTCTCTTTCTCCTAATGAGGTTACATAATTATTACCCCTCATTTAGATTTATGTAGGTTAATCTTTGCCATTCTTTCTTGATGTTTGCTAAGATTATGAGCTCTTGAAGTTGGTGGATTTGCAGGAACTTGTTCTGACTCCTTTTTTTTCCTATTGTGATAATTATGAATATTTAGAACTTTTTCTATTTTATTTAAGGCTCTTCATTAATAAATTATGTATAAAAAAAAGTCCACCAACACAAACCAAACTTACATAAATGACACAACATGAATAAATAAAAACAAATTAATTTATACATATCATATTGGTTCGTTACATATCTCAATTATACTATTTCAAAAAGGAAACCAAAAGGCATAGGCTTGTTGTAGAGGAAATCAACTTATAGATATATAGAATTTAGAATTTACGTGTTATATGAGGAACTTGAAGCTTGGAAAATGGAAAATAACCTATATTAAAAGCCATTGTAATGTCATATCTAAGATATATAATGTGGACTAGAGAAAGATAAAGCCCTTTTTTCTTCACTAAATTATTTAGCATTTCTTACAAGCCCAAAACTTCATTATTATGTCACTCCACTTGACGGTACTTTGCATCAATGGTGGGACTCGTCCTAAAGTTGAATGGCAGCGGCTATACAGCCACGAGAATATACATCATACCAAGGAAGCACTTTTATAAAATAAAAAAACTAAGTGTATATGTGCCCCCTTGGTATGATGTATATTCTCGTCGCTACATAGCCATTATTGTTTGGCTATTTTAACACTACATTTATTCGCATTGATGAATAGCATCTATTACCATTTGAATTCATCCAATTCAACTAATCTAACATAATATTCTAAACATCTAGACTACCTTTTTCCTAAATTACATCAAGAGCAACATACTTCTTATATAATAGATACATTAAGATGGTATTTTTTACATACAGTGTTTTTAAGTATTTCTCGATATTCTACAAGCAGTCGTGAATATTTCATAAGTGGTCTGGTTTGTACAAGGTCGACCAGAGTTAACAGTTCGTTGTCCTCCTCATTTGGGCTTTCTCAAATCCACAGATTAAGAAACCAGCTTTGGCCATCACACTGGATGTAAATGAAGGTCTCAGAACTCCATAGAAGTACTTATCTGAAATAGAATGGGCTTGTTTGAGCTTTGCGAATCATCGTTTTGAGTTTCTTGAAATGGTCGACATTGCATGGGATTTGAAGAGGGCCATTGTGGTCGTATCCGAAGGCCTCTTCTGCCGCCCTCAGAAGCTCTGCGAAGATTGGATGGTGCAGATCACTTATGGCAACCACGAAGCGCTCCCGCTGCTCTTTCTCTGTCTCCCCCACGTATACAAACACACTTCCCTTCTCAGCAATTTTCCCATTCTTTTTCCACTTCTTTGCTCCTTCAATTTCCATACCCATTTCGATTGCAGAAATAAAACTTTGAAACCCAGAGAAATCCAAGAGAATCGCAATTAGAAAAAGAGTTTGGCGCATCCCAATTATCGATTGCATTCCCTTATATAGAGAGACCAAAGTTTGGGTACAATGCTCCGAATGCTTATCAAAATATCGCCCCGCGTTCAGTGCGCTGGCGAGATGACCCGGATGGGTGGATTAAAAGGCAGAAGTAACAGCGTTATCAGTGACATTGTCTAGACGTCCACAGTAATGAGGCCGCGTTTGTTTGTAGATGAATTTGAGACATCAAAGGACTGAATGCGAAATGAGAGATGAGAAAACAAAAAGTAAAACGTGCCTCCTTGGAAAAGTAAGGGAATGAAAGGACTGATCATGCGTACTGTGTACCTCCGCCATTTTCGTTGCAGACATTTCTGACTTGTAAAATAATTTCTTTTTGTAGGATGTAACAAATTTTATAACAAAAGTAAGGTACAAGTTTTAGATGAATTTGATGGAACTAATGATATAAATAACTAATTGGACTTCTAAATAATCTAGATTAATGGATGATTAGATGTGTACATAATGAATTGGGTTATAAAAAGAAAGAGCAAAAAGGAGCCTTAGATGAAATCTTAATTATAACTAAATTACCTAATAACAAGTGTCAATATTCTATGCTTTTAAATTAAAATCTCGTCACTTAACAATAGAAAAGAACTTGTCTAAGTTTAATTTAAATGTAAATTGATTAGTTAACTGGGTGATTTTTCAATTTTACTTTGATAATTTTTTAGTTTGATTTTTGTTTTTTAACTTTTTTTTTTTTTTTTTGGTTCTCTTTCTTGTCACTCTTGGTAGGTGAGAGTTCTCTAGATATTTCCAAAATATTTAAACTTTGTATTTTGGTTTTGGATCTTTGACTTAAAGTAAGGAGGTGGATTTTCCATGAAGGTAATCTATATTTTGCTTGCCTATTATAGATGGTTTTGTAGGTATTGGACTTAATTTAGATGAAATTAAGAAAAATGCACCTATATTTCAAAGGTAAAGTTTGACTTTGTCATGTATAAAGCTAGTTTTTGAAGTGTGTAAAAATTGGAAGAATCAAAGTGATTATGAAATGTGTTTCCATGCTAAAGGATATTTCATATCATGAACAATCTTTGGCACATATGTCATTGCTTGGAACTACTGTAATACATCTCAAAGAAACAACACAATACATTGATCTCCGCTTGACAATCCATGTGACTAAAAACAATGAAGATCTTCACTAAAATTGCTCTGATGACTATGAAGGATAATTAATCATGTGTAGATGCACCAAAAATGTACAGACAGAACATCCCTACAAAAGAAAGGACAAAAGTAGAATGTACCAGTACAAGGCTCTATGGAAATAACAAATTATGTCTACATCATCATGTGATGATAATGGATAAATTAAATGAACTTGCAAGAAATAATGATAGGTTAAACATACACAATAATATTTACAAATCAAAGACTTGAAGACCAACCTCCAATAGCATATTGAAAATTCTTGACAAAGACTTTGCAAACTATGATATAAGTTTTTTTTTAAATTTATATTGAGCTTAATAAATTGTTCGATAAATAGGAATGAATTAGATCCCATACTTAAATGAAAAAACAAAAAAATTAATTGGAATGTAACTTGAATGAGTTATGTATCTTTGAAAAGAACCTCATTACTTTTGACAAGGAAATATAAATTGAAATCGAAACGTATGAAATCAAGATAAATCCCCTCGTAATATAAATAGACACATGCTATTTGCATTCCTAAAAGAAGTAAAATATTGGCTTTGACAAAATAAAATAAAGATTATAATGTTGATTTACATGAGTATGAGTCATATATAGATATATATATATACCACTAAAATGGTTAAAATGTCACATTTCTCAAGAAATGGCGAGTTAATTTTTTTAGGTTGAATATCAATGTCACAAGAGTGTGCAATTGCAATACTAAAACATACCTAGTGAAAATAACTTGTCATTTGTTCCTTTTCATAATGAACTTCCAAATGACTTAATGGACAACATTGCTTTTTATCAATTACTTCAATATTCATAATGTCATATTGCACTTATTTTAATGCAAATGCTAGTATTGTGAATCATAATGGCACGGGCTAAGCTGGAGACAAAACACACCAAAGATAACAAAAAAAAGGTCAAATATGATCAATAGTACATTTTATAAGGAGCTTAGTTCCGTCCAATCTACATAATACCCAATGTGAATTAATTATTCAACATTAAGGGAAAAAAAATCAATAATCAATAATAACCTACATTGGAAGGCTCCATCAAATATCTAAATTGAATAGATATTTGTATTCCGCTTTGATACTTTTCAATGAATTTGTCATATGGTCACACCTCATCTCTGCAAAAATATCTGTAATGAATACTATTCCCGAGAATCGAATATGATCTGATCTCTTTAGGAAAACATGACAGTGAGAGAAGCAACGTATGCTTTGAAGATCTCATTAAATGCGCCGGGACAGATTTGACAAATCGAAGGAGAAACAAATGATTTGTGTCAGTTTGTGAACTCCTTAAATGGCTTCACCCACAGTTTTAAAACACCGCCCCTAAATGTCCAACAAAAGCATATTTTTCAGTTTTTTTCATCGAACAACAAAAATTTGATTACTTTACGTTGTGTTTTCTCACCATTAATCATAGTCTAGTAAAAGAAAATGTGGTGCATATTTTTTAAAATCAGCATAAATCAAGCTTTAGAATATATCATCTCAAATTTAAATTAATGTATAGTTTATATAAGTCTTTTATATAGTTTTCTCATTTCGAACTTATCCACAGAGTTGCGTTAATATTAGTTCATTATATATCTCTGTGGTAATTATATTAAAAAAAAAGAATAAAAGTTTATGCGAGCAATTTTGATTTAAATATTTAAGTGTTATTTGAGGAACTTTTAGAGTCGAACATAAAAAAATATCTATATAAAAAAGCCATTTTAATGTCATGTCCAGCAAGATATGTAATCCGCAAAGTTCTTGACAACATGACACGATTAAACCATGTTTTCTTTCATCATAAGTATTTCTTTTTACAAGGTTAATCGCAAAGCTCAAAGACACACCTGAGTCAGACGACGACGAACCATTGCTTCATGCGTATACAAGCTAGGTCATATTGCTGCACCACATCATTGATTATGGGTACAAAATGGAAATATTTGTATCTATGTTGTGACTACCTAGGACAAGGTCTTATGCAGTTATTTGGAAAATTTGGAGGAAAAATTTGTAATAAAGAAAAAATAGAAAATCTAGGGGCAAATAAAGAAGGGAAGTAAATTTATGAGGACAACTGTTGCAGTTGCTTATTTAAGCCCCCCCTTTTCTTCATAGCTTATTTTCATTTCCTAAACAATAGTTATTTCGCAAAAATAGGAAAAGATTGTATATTATTCTTTTCTCACTATTTTAATTTTCTATGGGACCACTCTAACTCCATGTCCCCATGCGGTTGTACAATTTTTGCTTAATTTTAAGTCGTTGGAGTGTTCGCGTGCAATTTTATAATTATAGGGAAACAATAATTTGGAATCTTTTGCTATTTTTTTGGACCAGTTGATGCTTACAAATTGAAAATAAGATTTGAAAAAAGGAGGGGCTAGAAATAAGCAGAAATCACTTATTAGTTCCTGCCAAGGCAGGATACTTATGCATTCATGCAAAAAAAATTTGCTATTAGTTTAACCAATCATTACATTGAATTAAATATTTTGAACAAAAAGTCTATAGTTTATATTTATTTCTTATTTTCAATAATTATATAAATATAATTTCTCTATAATTTGATTGGTTTATATAGCAAACAGTGAGTGCAAAAAATCAATTTTTCTTTTTTCAAATTCTATTTTTATCTACCCTTGCATCACATCAAATGTCAAATAATATTAATTTCTTGAATGAAATATATACTATTATATATGTCACTCATTTTGACTTTCTTGTATATTTTCTTAAAAAAATCTAATATGAAATCACCAAATTTCTAAAATTTAAATTCCACTCAAATGAATTATTTTTTTCTCCATAGTTTCCATATATATATATTTGAATAATTTGATATAAAAATAATTATGTCTACTCTGGTTGGTTGGATGAGTGAATAGTCAATGGATGGCTTTTCACTCACTTTTGGTTGAAGCAAAATAAATTAGTTTTTATTAAAACTTTCACATAGAATTCAATTCTCTGCCACAAATGATGTAACATATAGTTGTCAGAAGGTGACTCATTACTTCTCTTGTCTTTGATCATAAAAGGTAAGTCTTTTTCCATTTAATTACAAATGTGACAACTTTTGACCTTTTGATCTCATATATTAAAAGTCAATCTCCCAAAATTTACTTCAGCTTATCTTTATATTGTAGATGAACATTTGATCATGAAGTTTGTGAATTATTTTCAATTATTTTTTGTGCAGATTTTTATATGTGAGTGGGAGTTTTGGTTGATGCATTCATTTCACATTAAATGTAGAGAATCTCTCTCC
>MU226350.1:1832749-1847971 GCA_018584345.1 Thuja plicata
TAGAGTAGTTGTATTTTGGGCATGTGTGTTTGCTTGCTTCTACTTAAAGATTACATATTAATATTAAATGTATTAGTAATTATTAATAACAAATGTAAAAATCTTAAATTTTATTTATTATGACAATAGGTATACGACACCCAACGTTCATCTCCTCCCAACATTCGATTGTAGGTGTACTCTTTGTTTTCTTCATCATGCCCTTACTCTAATAGCATGCCCTTGAAGTCGATCTCTCCTTGAGCCCTGTCCTCACCTATTAATCATCCTATTAACAATTTCCCTCTAAACTGAGTGTTCCTTGGGTTCTAGATTATGCCCTTTCCCTCCAAACTTTCCCACTTCCTTATTGCATGTTGTCACTTCAACCTTCCATCCGTTTTGTACATGGACCAAGAACTTGGTTGGATTATGTAGTAGGCCTATAAAGGATCAAAATAATTCTACCATATGCGACACTAATAAAAAATGCAATCCCTAATTCATTTGAATAAAACATTGTGTGCATTATTTGTAGTTCTATTATAGCTAAATGTCTAGCCAGTTTTAACCTGTGAAGATGGATGAAAATAAATCTAGGTCATTTTGAAACTTACAAGTCTAGGATAAAATTCTGAAAAATGAAATTGTTTGATATTAACTAACAACATCCATGATATAGAATTTGCAAGTACTCAAAAACACAAAAAACAAAATTCATGGATATTTATTATTGAATTTGCAATTACTCTAAAATGTATTTCATGTCCAAAACTAAAACTTTAATTGCTACAATTTCTTACTCATTACCTTCCAACAAATTACATTTAACTTCGGCAGGAACTTTGACGCTTTGCGTCCTTGTTTAAAAAAGCATGTGTCTTCTCCATGTTTTTCTATTTGTGTACAATTTTGCCTTCAAATATTATTTGAAAGAAATACGACTCAGAATTTAATTTAAAAATAATATTTAAGAAGATTGCTTAAAAATAAGAAATAAATGTTTCACTCATGGGGCCATCAGCTCCACAAATTGTGCCTCAAAAAGTTGAGCAACTCCTACTAGCATAAATAAGCTAAGAAACAACATGGGGACTTGCCCTAACTACTTAAATTTAAGCAAAAATTACACTTAAGAAAGCGCATAGGAACATGGGGTTAGTATTCCAAATTGGTTGGATGATCGTTTATTGGTGCTTGTTGTTTAAGGTCGCTTGCCAAAGGGGAATGATGTGCAACTTTTTATGACCAAAATATTATGTTTTGGGTGGAGAATTTATTGTGAATTTGCTTCTAAACGAATCAATTATCTTAATGCATAAAGTTAAGTAAATTCATATTCATATATTTGACCAAGGCACAAGTGATATTATCTAAAGATTTGAGGTGTTGAGGTCGGAAGATGCCTAAATTGAATTCAGACTCAACACTTATGATTTATATTACCTATCATTATTATTATTTTTTATTTAATTTGTATAAATATCCATGTTCATTTATTTATCATAATATTTTAGTTAAATGGAGTTGTTAATCCAATTAAACAAAATGGAACAAGCTTAACTTACAAGTATGAAAGTCCAAAATGGATTCCTAGTCCTAGTTTTTGGCAAAATCATTCATGTCAAGTTACCCATCAGTAACCATCTCAAATTCCTTTGTCCCTCAATATTATGTTTTAATGTCCCTAATTTTTAAGGTGACAATTAAATTGATTTTTATCAAGTTATCAAAAAACTAAATAAAGTATTCAAATCTTGATTTAATATTTATTAATTTAATTAAATAATAAAATATTACTTTAATAAATAAAGTTTTCCAAATAAGATTAAATTTAAATTGGATAAGTTAGTTTAATATTCTAGATGCTTCTTAGAACTCTTTATAAGGAGGTTGGATGGGAGAAGCAAGACATGCTTTTTGGATTTGATAATTAATATGAAGCTTTGTATAAACAAAATATCTAAGGATGGATTATTTTAGAAGATTGTCAAAGGGTTGTATGATAACCTATCTCTTCCTAAAGGGTGGACTCATGGCAAAGTTTACAATTGGGCCAAATTTGTGAAGACTTTTTGTGAAGACAAATTTGTAGATAAGTTGTTTTATATTGATTTGAAAATCAAGGCTATATATATATATTAAATAATATTGTCATTTGTTGAAGGTATATATGTGGAGATCAATTCATATTTGTGGCCCTTTCAATATTGGTGACTATTAATATAAAATTGTGGGGTGACTATTAATATAAAATTGTGGCCTTGATTAATATTGAGGATATGAGGAATAAATAAAGGGAGTCCGTTAACTTTATAAATTGATGGGTTTAATTCTTCTCCATAAGTATTTTGAAAGGGTTTGTATTGAGCGATATATTATTTAAGAGGGACAGTCTTTGATGCATATTATATTAACTGGGTCCAGATTAATGTCTTGATAAATTTCACTATAGTCTATCAATTCGATGAAATATTTTGAGATAATTATATTGGCACTAGAATCCAAGAATTTCATTGGTGGATGGGTTAATTAATTAGTATGTGAGCATTAAAATATTATTGCATGATCTCATCGTTGTTGATTCATTAGCACAACCAAAATACTAGGTGCATTGCTTTATGTTCTAATCGGGGATACTTTGATAAATTTGTGGTTGTTCATTCCTCTAAAATTCAGAAGTTATTAACGAGCTTGATTCTTAACAAATAAGGCTCTGTTTGGTTGCAGGAATTAGAACATGTTGAATTTGATCAAATGTTGGAAATGGTCAAATCATGGATTTGATCTTCTGATTTTTTCATTTTCAAAATATAGTTTGGACCGTTTGGTGATCCGAAATATGAGCGAGAAGATGCATTTCTTTTGTTTGGTTCCACATTTTGAAACTGGAATTGGAATTTTTTTTATTTTTGAATTGTTTTAATATTTTTAAATTTAATAATTTATTTATTTTTTATTTTACTTAATTTTATATAGAAAATCATAAACAAGTTTATTTTTTAAAAATGTATTAATTTTTTCAATTTTTTTGAATAAGGTTAATTTTTAGTTTTGTTTATTTTTATATAGAAAATCATAAACAAGTCATAAACAACAAAAAAGTCATGAGTTGACCAAAATATGTCCAACGTATCTACATGAATTTCTAAAAGAAATTTAGTATCCAGAATAGCCCTCTTTGTTAACCACATTTATACATATGGTCCTAGTTTTCTTTTGCAGAACCCTAATTTGATTGTTTGCAAAACCCTAATTTTCTTTTACAAAGTCCAAGTCTATGCTCGACCATAGCAGAAACCATAGCAGAGAAAGAAACAAATGGAGGAGAAAGCGATTTTCTTTTGCAAAGTCCAAGTCTAAGCTCGACCATGGCAGAGAAAGAAACCAATGGAGGAAAAAGCACAAAGAACATACTCGTCCCTTCGCTGTGCAAACCCAACACAACATTAAAAAAAACCCATTCTACCTAGGAAACCCACAACTGCTCCAACACAACACAACATCACAACCCTTCGAGCCAGGAAACCCACAGCCTATTGTTTGTCTCGCACAAATGCTTTCCAAAGGTTGGGAAAAATGATGTGAATCTAAGTCACAAGGTTTCAATTTGAGTTCGACAACCATGTTCAATTCAAATGAAGTTCGGCAAGAGTAAACATTTAGAAAAAAAATTGGATTAAATTCGCCTTCATATAATTTTTTTTTGGGGGGGTCGGTAATTGGTATTTTGTATTGATAAAACATAAAGAAATTACATTAAACTTGATAAATCTGATTCATCGTATAGCCATAAACCTATACCATCTATAGGAGTCATTTGCTCCTTAAAAAATTCAAACCATCAGACCCTTATAACCTGGGATACATTTGAGGTATTGACCCTTAATCCTTTACAGAAATAAACAAAGAGGCTTTCCGCCTTCATTCCATCTGACTATGAAAATTTTTCAGCCTTATTATAAAATATTTTACTTACACAAAACCATAGGGGTTTAAAATCCTTCGAGGACTGACCATAAAACAAAAACCCAAAAGTCTGTTCAAAACTTGGGGCTCTAAGCATCCTTAATTGCATAGTGCAGCTCTGTTGTTCAAAATTGCTCCTCATGCAACCTGCATTCACAAACAGAGAGAAGACACCAAAACACTTTCTTGTCGGGGAGAATCTATAGCAAAATGGTCATCCTTCTCTCTTGACCACGTGAGTTTTTTCTCTTCCTTGGCACATTATCCATAATGGTCACAGCTCGATTGTTTGCCATTTGGGCTTGCCTTGCAAGCTCCTCCTTCACCTGCCTCCATCCCTTCATAGCTTGCTAGAACATGTGTGGCTTAACAACCAATGCCTACCATCATAGAAAAGGGATGAGCCCGAATCTTCACGCATCCTCATCTTTCTCAAAAAATTCAGTGATTCCCTACCCCAAACATGACACAGACCATTCTAGAATAGAATCAATATCTCCCAGCACATCCATTTCAAACAGAGCCTTTTTTATGCGGCCTACTTCCTTTGTGCTTTCACGGATTTCTATTCCCCATGCCATAAAGATGGGGATAACATCTAAATTGGTGTGTCTCTTAACCCTTCTTTCTTTAAATTGGGAACCTATCACTTCAACACACTCTCCACCATTCTTTTAGATTTTATCTTCAATAGCCCTTTAACTCTTTCCCTACTAATAAGACCCTTGAAGGATTTCATTTTCTTTTCAGAATCCAAACTAAAAGTGGCCTCCATTCTTTTCTTTACACACTGCATATTTTTGCTTCTTTCTATTTTGAGAGCCACTTTGATTATCAACAACCTTCGCTTTGCTTTCTTTTAAAGGCGTTTCTTTGAATTTACATCCAACCTTCACCAAAAATTGTGTGAAAGGTCCATTCATTGCCCACAGGCCAACTTGCACCATAAAAAGCCTGCATGATAATTAATGATCTCTTCTCTCCTCCGTCATCATATCATCATTACCACTTTGGTAATTGATCTAGAAATGATGCTTACGATGTCCAATCTAAACAATCATAAGGAAACAATGCTTTAGAAATTTATTACTTTGAAATATCCCGCAAGAGCGATGACTTTATAAATTATCATTCTTTATTGCCATCATTATTATAGATTCAAATTGTACGTCTAAATTGGAGAAGTCATAAAATATCATATCATTCACATTTTCAAATGTGGTTTCCCAGTTAGCTATTTTATCTGCCTCTTGATTACCCTCTCAAATAGTATGACTAATTTTGCATTCTTTGAATTTCTACAGACATTCATTCACTTCTCTGATAATGCTATTAATATACCAAGTTTGGGATTGCCCCTTCTTTATAGCCTCAATTATGATTTTTGAGTCACCTTCTACATGAATTTTATCCACCCCTAAAACGCTGCCCATTTTCAATGCTAGAATTGTTGTTTGTTCTTCTGCCAGATTATTTGAGCCATCCTCTAATCTTTTAGCTGCCAAGGCTAATACCTCACATTTTTTGTTTCTTTCCATAACCCCTGCTTTGGATATACTAGGATTTCCTTTCAAAGAGCCATCAAAGTTTACCTTCGTCCAGCCAGTGTCTAGAGGAATCCACCTAACATCATCTCTACAAGTCTTAATCATTCATGATTGACTGCCATCATTTTTGTAACGAATCTTGATTCCTGGCCAATGTTTCTGATTTGAGCTATCGTATGAGGAGAATATGGTGATAACTTTTAATTTACTTAATTCCAAGCTCATAACTTCTTCAATAGAAGTATCTATCCTATGGCTAATTCTCTCAGCTGATTCTGAACCCTCTTGGAAAATTCTTCTATTCTATTCCTTCCAAAGCTCCCATATGATAATTGAAGGACAAATAATCCAAATTTTAGATAAAGTGGATTTCCAAGGAGGGATTTTTCATTCCTTGAAGATATCTAGTAGAGAGTATGGCATGGGTCCAATGAAATTTAATCTAGATTTTATCCTCTCCCAGTAGTGGTGAGATAATTTACAGCGGGCTAGAAGATGATCAGCATCCTCATTTGCCTGCTCACATAGTGGGCATCTTTATGGACCTATAAAGCCAAATTTCTTTCTTCTATCACCTGTCAAAATCCTATTCTGAATAGCAATCCAAGCAAAGGCTCCTGCTTTTGGTAAGCAGTCTTTATCCCAACATAATTTATAAGGCCACTCACATTTTTCCTCCTCATTTACTAGTAAGTTGTAATCCAACTGTGCTGAGTAGTTTCCACTTTTGGAAGCACACGAGATAACATTATCCTTACTATCCAATAGAGTGAGAGATCTTTCTGTAAATATGGTGTTGATTTCAATACACATTTCCACACACAGGCTTGTAGTAGCAGTGTCTTTCCATCCCCATTGCTGTCCCCAAGGCTCAGAGCTCAGTTCCATATAACCCTTTACCTTGTCACCCCACACATTTTTAAAGTTGTCAATTAGTGCTCTCGAATTGTGACTTTCTACCAGAGTCGGTTTACCATCCCATGAGTCCTCCCAAAACAAAGCATCCTTTGCATCCCCAATTTGCCATGATAAGTGATCACATATAATGGGTCTACATTCCATAATGAAAGTCCATATTGCTGACCCTTTGGGAGGGTTTTGAACTGTAAGAATTCTTCTTTCCTCCCTAGAATCCAAGTATTTTTCTTTTAGAATTTTTACCCAAAGTTTAGAGGGATTAGTATAAATACCCCACACCAATTTGGCCTCGAAGGCCTTATTAATCAAATGCCACTTACGGATCCCAACTCCACCATTTTTTCTTGAAGTGAAAATAGTGTCCCAAGCCACTAGTGGTATCTTATCCTCTTCTTGTCCTTCGTTCTGAAAAAAATTCCGCATGCATTGTTCAATGTATCTCAACACTTTGATTGGGATTTTTAGGCAGCTCATTGAAAAAATAGGAATGGTTGAGATTACCGATTGAAGCAATAGAATACGGTCTTCATAAGTGAGCCATTTGCCTTTCCAACTGTCCATTTTTTTAACACAACTATCAATTAATTCCTTCCATAAATTTTCCTTTGAAGCCCATTCAAAAAGTGGAATGCCCAAATACTTGTTTGGGAGACAACCAACTTTCATGCCTAGAATCCATGTGATGTGATGTTGAGTGGGTACATTAGTATTAAAAAAGAAAATTTCAGACTTCTCCCAGTTAATAGCTTGACCTGAGGCTATGTTGTAAGTGTCTAGAGTTGATTTAATGGTTCTTGCTTCACACACAGATGCTTCCCACATAAGATAAGTGTCATCCACAAACTATAGATGGGTGATAGGATCTAGATCTCTAGCAACCTTTAGTCCTTTCCAAATCCCAAATAATTAGTCTTATTGATGGTTCTTCCTAAGGCCTCAACTAGAATAATGAAAAGAAAGGGAGAGAAATGATCTCCCTGACGAATACCAGTAGAGGTTTCAAAAAACCCTTGAGGGCTGTCATTGATAAACATAGAAAGATGAGTAGTTGACATGCAACTATCCACCCAATCACACCATGCCTTATCAAAACCACATTTTTCAAGCACCTTCAAAAGAAAACTCCTATTAACACTATCATAATCCTTTCTTATATCCAGCTTAGCCATCATGCTGGCATCTTTTCCTACCTTTATGTAATGAATGGATTCATGCACCACTATAATTCCTTCATAAATGGAGCGATCGGGGGCAAAACCGCTTTGTTCCTCTGAAATAAGTGGAGGCAACACTTCTTTCAGCCTATTTTCCATTACTTTTGTTATCACTTTGTAAACAGTATTATAGAGGGCTATTGGTTTAAAGTCATCAAAGGATTCCTTCTTTCCTTTCTTAGGAACCAAAGCCAAAAAGGTATTGATAAAGTCCTCGAAAATGAAACCTCCTTTTCTCAATTCCTCCACCACTTCACATAACTCCTTACCCAAAATGTTCCATGCTTTTTGAAAAAATAAAGCTAGGACTCCATTTGGACCCACAGCCTTATCACTACTCATTTTGAATAAGCCTTTTTTAACTTCAGAATCATTTATACTTCTCATCAACAAATTATTTTGTTCTTTGGAAATAAACTGAGGGATTACCTCCAAAAATTCATCCATGTCTGTATTTTCATTTGTGGCTTTTGCAAAGATTGAAGAGAAGTGTCTTACTGCTGCCGCATTGATCTAATTTGGTTTAGTCAATAAAGATCCATGGTTATCTTTGATTGAGAAAATTTTGTTCAAAGATCTTCTGCCTTTGACAGAATTGTGGAAAAATTTTGTGTTTCTGTCTCCTTCCTTAAGCCATGTTTCTCTTGACTTCTGTCTCTAGAATGTTTCTTCCCTGTGAAAAATCTTAGAATATTTCTTTTTAACTCTATTTCTTCATTATAAATGTGCAATCCATACCTCCTACAGTTGTTAACTCATTTAAAGCAGCTAGTTCTGCTTCAAGGTTAAATTTTTCATCAAAAATATTCTTGAACTTTTCTCTATTCCATACTTTTAAGTTCTCTTTTATGAACTGCAATTTTTTAAAGAAAATGAAAGCATAGTTACCTGATCTTCTCGGAGAATCTTTCCACCAATTCACAATCATATCCTGAAATCCCAGTTCATGTAACCACATTTCTCAAATCTTAAAGGGGCTCTTTCTGGAGAAGCTTCTTCAATTATCCTTAGACATATCGGAAAATGATCTGATCTAGTGATATGCATTATTTATGCTTGACATAGCCATTTAGTTTCCTCCCAAACACCATCAAGGAGGAATCTATCTAACTTTTCAGCAATATTTGTGAATACTTTACATCTGTTCGTCCATGGAAAGGCTCCATTTTTGAAAGATGATAAGAAGAAGTTGGATTTTGTGACCAATAATGAGTTGTGTAAGAATAAATTGTATTTCTATTGTTGTGAACCATGAGTGACTGGTCATATATGTTATGTATGTGGAGCCTAATTAGACTTAGGTTCTTTCGGTGTGGTTTCCCCCCAGACTTATCTACAGGGGATTGGGGGCAGCTCCCCCAAGCTTGGAGTCAAGGGGCAGAGACCCTTGCAGGGTCCTGGGGCCATCAATTTTCTATTAGTTAGAGTATTTTTTACTTAATTAGGTTAAGTCAAAAATACTTGTGAAAAGGGCTTAGGGTTCAAGATTCATCGTATGAGGGTTTTTGTAGCTTCCTGTGGTGGTATTGAGTTGCAGGTTTCAGATTGTAATCATTGGATAATAATAAAGACATTGGACTCACTGTTGGTGGACGTAGTCTAGGGATTGGGTGAACCACGTTAAATTTTTGTGTTATTGTGTTCTCTTCTGTATGTTAATATTTGCATTTTTCTGCTTATTATTCTAACAATATATGTCTTGAGAAAGGTAAAATGCATTACATCAAAGTTACATCTAAAAATTAAAACACAATTGATGATACTTAAGAGAGTGGTATCGAGAACAAGATAATATAAACTTAGCACATCAGAATAAGTACTAATTTACTTCTAGGTGTTCACATGTATCAACCATTTAGACTAAGAGTATTTATGAATGGGATGCAAGTGACATGTTGGTGGACAATAGTACAACTCAAAATTTTATGAGTGATAGCTTGGTGGCAAGAAAATGATTGGCGTTCGAGGAATTTCCCAAATTCTTTGTGATGATGGTTGATTGATTTAAAGTGAGATACAAAAAGGTACCACAAATGAGAATTGATTTTAAGGACTACATGATCAGTGATGATTTCTACATGATTGAGGTTGCTAATTTTGGCATCATATTGGGAATCCCATGGTTGCATTCTCTTGGATGATACATTCAAGATTTCTAGCAGATGGATTTAGAGTTCATGGTGGATGAAAAGAAGATAATTATAAAGGCCTTGGTGGATGAAGCACCACAAGTAGTAGTGCTCAGCAAGGTTGATCATGTTAGCATAACTAATGTAGTGATGCTAAGTATTGTATTGATGAAGATTGGTACAGATTTGATGACAGGTGAATCAGTTATTTGGTTGTCATTGATGTCAACTAATTGACTTAGTGTTTTCAGTATGTTACCAGATATTGTGTAAGTGAATTATGAGTTTCAATATGTTTCTGAAGTTGCTATTCTAATGGAAGAATATGTTATGTTTTTTGATGTTAAATTTTCCATCGCTATTCTTTTAATAAAGTATTGAGTTGGTTATGTTTGAATCAAATCAACTGGGTAACTGCTAAAACAGTCAGTGGCAGACTGCAAGTGATTTGAATGTTATCTTGAATCAGTAAACTATTTGATGGAGCAGTCATAGGATATGATTGTGAACAATGTCTAGACACTATGTTTGTGATCACAACTCATATTTTTGACCGGTACAACTAGTTTATTGGAAAGGAAGCGGTGTTAACAGAATGAACAGGTAAACAAGACAGAGTTCTTGAACAGGTTATGAAGATTTGTGAATCGTTGAAGAAATTTGAAGTGAAAATAGGATGGTGATGATTTTTGTGAAGTATAAAGGTAGTTCCATGATTTGTGGAACATATTTGACATCACATTGCTCGAGATATGCATTTGAGGTGGATTATTCAAGAAGTTTCTTTTGGTCAAATGAGTTTTTGAAGATTGCTCAACTACCAAGGTAAAATCCATATGTAATTTGATGCGGTCAGAGAAAAATGTTTTATGAGTTTCTAGATACATTGTATCTTACCTAATATGATCTGGATCATTCTTATCTCAGATCTAGGGTTTGTTTTAAATCAGTGGAAGTAAATCTATATATTGGAATGTTGAAGAAGAAGTTAGAGAGTTGATTGTGAATTGAAGAACGATGTAGTGACAAAGAAAGTGAAGGAATTAAGGGTGATCAAGATATGGAAGAGTATAGAGTATGGAGGATAATTACAGAGCTTAATTGGGTCTGATCATGCAGAGGTAGTGCAATTTCAAAGATCGTGCTTTATTTGTTTCTTTCTAACCATTATAACAGTGAAATCCATTAACAAGGTGGATCCAAATAGATCATTGTTGTAAATCATCTTCCAAGGCGACATTCGAATTCAATGTTAAAAGTCTTATAACAAGGATTCTCCTAACAAGGCAGATATCCTAAAAAATCTAAAGGTTTAAATCCCTTAACTGGTTAGCACCTAAAAAATCTTTTGTAACCTTTAACAAGGTAAGATCCTAATAGGGCGTATTCCAGAAGAGTACATATTTTGTAGGTACCAACTCACACCGTGGTTTTTTTCCATTTGGGTTTCCACGAGAAAAATATGGTGTTTACATTGTGTGATTGATTACTTGTGGTTGAATGCTTTAAAATTTTTATTTATATTAGTTGTTGAATTTTTTGGTGCATAAAGTTTGAAGAAGTTGAAGTTAGGAAATTATTGTTGATTACTTATTTACCCCTCCCCTCTCAGTAATTAGACTTGTATTGACAATTGGTATCTGAGCTTTGGTTCCCTGGCTATGAAAGCTTAATAGATTGAGGAAAAATATATGAAGATGTATAAGAAGGAAGCATCTAAGCTCACTAAGGAAAACTTCTCTACATAGGTAAGTAGGATGAAGCTACATTTATTAGGTATTGGAGAGAAAGGATTGGATCATCTCACAACTAAGTATGCTTAACCTTCTGGCACCCTAACTATTGAAAAAATAAAGAGAATGATAGAGCATAAATTTGTAATGATAGAAATTGCAAGTACTCTATCTAATGTTGAGTTTGTAGATATCAAGGAAATGGATAATGCTAAAGAAATGTGGGAAAAGTTGATAACAGTTCATAGAGGTGATGTTCATGTTCAGAAAGAAAAGGTGGATAGTCTCAGAGGAAAGTACATGATAAAATGAGAATTCATGAAGGAGAGAACATTGCTCAATACAACAATAGGCTTAAGGAGGTTTTTTCTACTACCAAAGGAATTGGTGGTCAACTTGAAGAAGATAAAGTAATAAGTTAAATTTTGAGATCCCTACTACCATAGTATTTTATTAAAGTCTCTTCTATAAAATAACTGAGAAAGAGAGGAACCCAAGGTGGATATGGGATCATAGAGAAAGGATTCTGTAGGATTATTTTGGAGTTATTTGGCCCTGATAAGGTTAACCTAGTATTTTTCATTCTTCAAAATCAACCACCCCATATTGGAAATGAGGGATATGTTAAAGGGTCTTATTTTCCTAATACCAAGACCCCAAACCCTGTTTGACATGCACACTATGTCTCAATTGAATATACTTATTCTAGTTTTCTCTTCGATACATGTCCATAAGAATCTCTTTTGAAGCTTCTCAATGCTATCAGCCACCGAGCCAAAGATTTTGAAAAGGGAAAGGAAGTAAACTAGGATACTTTTGAGGAAAATTTTATAGATTTGGATTTTTTTTGCATGACTTAACATTTTACCTTTTCAACCTGTAAGATTTTTCTAGAATCTTTCAATGACCATAATCCAATAAGTAGATGATGGGAATTTGGTAGTAAGAGGTTAAAAAAGATAAGAGTTGGGTAAGGAATCAACATTACAGCCTATGACATTGTTTATGTTGGATTGAAGGGCTTCACTAACATTGAAGAAATAGAGATTGATTTAATGGTAGTTGACTTGTTGTCTTGAAATCTTGGCGTAGGTATCAATAATTTCCTTCCATTTCTTAAATTTGAACAAATAGTCTTCCCCAAAAAGGATTGTATCATCAAAAAATTGTTGGTGAGAGAAATTTTGGAGGTGGGAAATAGATTTTATACATTTTAGCTTATTAAGGTCCTTGTTCTTTTCAATATTGCAGCCAAGCACTTGAGAACTATTAATAAATAGGTAAGCGGACAAGATATCCCCTTGTCTAAGCCATTTTTCCCACTTAAAAGAGGCTTTTAGAAGATCCATTTGTAAGAACTGAATACATAGTTGTAGTCACACATTCCATAATCATCTTTAAGAATTTACCACTAAACCCATACTTTTTGAGAATAGAAAATAGTAATTCCCAACTCACCCTATCATAAGCCTTAGACATGTCCAGTTTAAGAATCATACCTATTTTTTAAGTGGCTTCCGTAGAGTGAATAATATCATGAGTGGTGATGACCACATCAATAATATTTCTACCTTTGACAAACCCTTCTAATTTTAAGAGATAAGTTTATCTAAGATGTGCTTGAGCCTATTGATCATAACTTTGGAGAAGATTTTATACAAAGTATTACATAGGATGATAGGCCTAAAGTCAGACGTCATTTTAGCATCAAGCACTTTGGGAATTAGAGAAATGAATGTAGAATTCAATTCTTTTAGAAATCTTCCCATTATGAATAAGTACCTAGCAACATTATAGATATCAGTACCAACAATGACCCAATATAGTTGAAAAAATGTAAGGGAAAAGTCATTAGGCCTAGGGGCCATAAAAGCACCAAAGGAGAACACTACTTCCACCTCTTGGAAAGTAACCTATTTAGATAAATTTCTATTTTCATGTTAAGTGATCAAATTAGTGTAGAAGTTGAGAAATCAACTTCATAGACAATCCAGTGATCTTCTGCAACAAAATAACCTGTCACGAAAGAGGGAAAGAGCTTGAAAAAGAAAAATACACGAAAAGATGGATTTGAATGCCAAAGGAAAAAATATATTACGCAAAAAGAAGTTATTATTTACAAGAGAGTTCAATCCTTATAAAAGGAGGTTGAAACCCTAAAATCAGAAATCTTATGTTGCATAAATAATAATTAATTATTATTATGCCTGAGTTTAGCTTAAGCACTAAATAGATAATATGTGGTTTAATTATTAAATCAACGTGATTTAATTAATAAGAAAAATAACTTATTACTCTAACACCCACCCTTAAGATGAACTTAGGAAGAAGCTAAAATACTAGAGAAAAAGCTAATGAAAGAAGGAAATGGATCCCAACAACAAGGCTTGATCAGGTACCCAAGTACAAGAAATCCATATAAAGAGGAGAAAAAGGAGAAAACCCAGTGGGAAAAACCCCTCTCCAAAAATAGATAAAAGCATGTGGAAAAGAAAATATGTAGAAAGGAAGAACAAGAAGTCTCCCAGAAAAAATGTCCCAATAGAAATGAACAAGAAGCACACCCTCAAAGCACAAGTTGTAGACACTTGTTGAATGATGATTGTTATGATGCTAAATTAAGAACCTCCTTTAAAACATGATGATCCGGATCAACTGTATGAGTGTCCCCAACAGAACTACTCAGACAATGAGCACATGGAAAACAAAGGAAAAACATTTTTTGACCAAAGATACATAAGACAATAATCTTCATGAGTGCCCCAATGACGTTTGAAATCAATCAATTCTATGGAAAGAAAAGTCCAATTTAACTCAAGAATTGACAAAATAACAATAAGCATTCCATGGCTCTCTAAATAAGTATGCTAATGAATCTCTCAGCCTTACTCTCCATTAGTGATAGTCCTAGAATGAGAATTGATGTACGATAATGCCTAAATCTAGCTCTCAACTCTCATTTGCAATGCAATTCATTCAATTATGCTCTCAAATTTCTCTATTATGCTCAAAAATTTCTATGATCTCAATGAATTTCTCTATAGTGTAGATGAAATTGCTCATGAATTCCTAGGATCCTTAATGCTCTCAAAATACTTGGTATTTATAGGATTTTCCAAGGGTAGGGGATAGAGTTAAGTTGATCATGATCAAAGATTGGTTGAGTTGAAGGATTTCAAATGGTTTCAAGTGTGGATAACCATTTAAATGATGGTCTTAAAGGTTGGTACAAAGAGACAAATTGAGTGGGGAGTATGTTAAAGAGTTAAATGAGTGATCAAGATTGCAAATTTTGGAGTGATACATGTGTTATAATAGCCCGAAAGGATAACTGAGAGGGGGGGGGGTGAATCAATTATCAGTTAATTCAGTCCTTTTTACTTTTTTAACCTTAGTATACAACAGAGTAAATGCATAATCAGATAACACAGTACTCAACACACAATTTGATTACGGGGAAACCAAATGTTAAACACCCCGGTGGGAATTAGCACCCACAATACACTATACTTGTTTGTAGTAATCCCTATTAGAAGATATTTCAACCATGTTAGGATTTGTACAATAAAATGCAATAAGTATAGTGACCTGGTTAAGGTTCAAACCCTATTAGGAGTCTTTTACAAATAACCCTGTTAGGGGTGGTGGACTCACTGTCCAAAAGCTCACTGCTTGATGGTGAAGGCTACAACCTTCTAAATAACAGATATGCACTATATCTGATGATGAACTA